>VDFB02279789.1:0-34435 GCA_007258455.2 Sequoia sempervirens | reverse complement strand
TGAACATATTGGCATGTGCATGGAATCATTCTTAGTTGTTTGGATTAAAGGCTTGATCATTTTGTGGGATGCAAAACTTGGGAGTGCAAAAATTATGGGGTGGAGGTCCACTAGAGCTTGGCCGCTAGGCAATGGCTTCAGGAAAATGGTATTCCATAGATGTCAGTTCGCATGAGTGGACCTGCCTAAGCTTTTGACTTGTGCATTTTATCAATTAGGTGCTCATTGTTTTGGTGACCATGGGAAATGTGGAATTCGCAAGGCAAAGAGGTGGCCAAGTTTTTCCTTAAGTTACATCAAGGGTGTGATGTCCCTTTGCAGGTAGCGATACGCAAAGTCAAACATGCAGATAAAAGTTTTGTCTCGAAGTTTTATCACTTGAGCTCAAAGTTTGACCATAGAAGTTGGGGGTGCAAGACACAAAGCAAAGTGACATAGGGGTTCTACTGTTAGACAACGACTGCATGGAGACGACCTTCTAATGGCATACGTATGCAAGGGTGAACCCACGTAATCATTTTGACTTAGAAACTTTGTTAGTTCAAACTTCAATGTTGGGCTTATAGAGGTGATGGGTGTGAAGAATGCACTGTGGGAAGGTGCATTGGATTTGCCGTTGGGAATGACACTAATGAGATGGTCTTCTGTATGAGGCAGTTTGCATAGGCGGATCCAAAAAGGCATTTGACTTGGGCCTTTCAAACTTTGATTTCACTTGATAGTGGCTATGGGAGACATTGTGGAGGCCCCACAATAGGAGGCCGCTTGCGACTTCTTTGTTAAGGACGACAATGAAGGAATGGTGGCTTGCAGGTATGGGCCCAATGACCTGGTTGATTTTGACTAACACTTGGTTGAACACTCTTAGGGTGATGGTAGAGGCGCAATCCACAAAGTGGGTAGCTTTTTTGAATTAGTCATTAGGAATGACATAGCTAGAGCAGAGTTCCCTCAATGGATTCCCACGTGAAGGAACCTACAAGGTTCCCAGGAGTTAGCCACTTTCTATATGCGATCCAACATTAGTTTAATGTGATTGCGAGGTTCAAATGATGAGTAGCCCTAAGGGCTTCGCTATTCGTCATAGCTTCGATGAGGTGGAGTTCCGCATGGGCACTTCAACTTACCATGAGGATTTTTGACAACATTTTTTTTAATGTGGGGGTGAAGGGCATGAAGGTCACCATTGATTTTCTATCTCAAATAGTATTCTTGGGCGAACTTCCCCACTAGCCATTCCACACAGTGCATTAGAGGGTTTTAGACGCAAAAATTTGTCATCACTATTTAAACCTTGACTTAAAGATTTCACATAGTTAAAACCCTAAAAAATAACCTACTGATGATTGGAAATAATGAATGATGATAAATTAGATACATACTCTAGGTCATGTGTATGAAGGAAACAATCACCGATGAAGCCTCTAAATCTTGTGTGTGTGAAAGAATGCAATTTGCTCTCTCAAATTTTGAAAATGGCTCATGAAAACGACAACTGGGTTGGGGTTTTTATAGACAGACAAGCCATTGATGTTGGCATTAAGTGCAAGTACAACGAGTAAATGGTAGGTGGAGTTGTGGAATCCTACACCACGAAGGATGACGAGTTGAAGGCAACGGGGGAATGGATGATGTGGGAGCCGCATGTCGAGCGAATGTAGGTGGGACGCTATAGAGAGTGACAAAATAGGGATGACAACTCGCCAAGGGGGATCTGCATCTGTGGATCTATAAACGACGAGGGATGATGCGACTTCCAAAGGACATAAACCCACCAGTCATTTTTTGCAAAGGCCATAAACTTTGTGAAACTTAGGTGAATGAGCTTGGACAAGATGGATTAGGGAGATTTAAGTCTCGTGACCAATTCAACTCAAAGTAAGGGCACATAAAACAAGGCAAAGTTGAACTGACCTGACGAAGGCGAAACAAAAAGAGGGGGTCTCTGGTCGGAACAGGGCATGTGGGCTATAAGCACAACACCACTCTCCTAGATTTACTTCCAAATCCAAAGTACCCCTTAAATTCCCTCTCCTCAAGCCCCCAAGCAACCCCCCTCAATATGAACCCCCAAATATATCCACTACACTTTTTGCAACAAAAAAATAAACTTGAAGATATTGTTGTAGATAAACTCTTCTCTAAATATTAATTGAGATGCCTAAATTCAAGTCAATTTTAGATCAAGGCATAATGTTTAAATATAAGGCCACTTATTTTTAATTTTTATAACATAATAGTTTATGGGCCACGTTTATATGCCCATTTGATGCTTTTAATCTTATATAGCCAAGTGGGTAGTTAAAGAGAAGGCATATCTCCACCCATATGTTGTATAATTCAAGCATTAAAATGGAATTTTGGCAATTTAAATAATTTTTGCATGAGAGGAAAGAAGACTCCATGCTTTTGATTTTGGGAGAATAAATAAAACTATAAAATTGGGCTTTGATTCAAATGTGTGTTTTTCATTATTTTTTCTTATGCTTGATGCAAGGATTTGTTTGATTGAAAACTACTTTACAACTTGCAAATATGTTCTATACTCTCCATTTTTCATAATTTTTGAAATCTATTTGTATTGAAGAGATCAAACTATGCATTCTACTTGATTGAATTCACACTTGCATTTCATTTCCCTATTTTAAACTTTGTATTTTATAAAATTCACAAAACCATTCAAAACCTCCAATGCAAATCTATAGAGTGTATATTTTACATATTTTCTAATTGTAGTTTTCAATAAGGTAGCCTCCATCTCGAAAAGGGTTTTCAGCCCAAGAATTGTTGGTGAATTGGTAAATACCAATTCACTTACTGATAGAAGCCATACATGTCAACATTTGTAGTGACTGCAAACCAATTCTACTCGTACATCTTTGGTTTTATTAAAAAAATGTTTATTGACACATAAGGCTTGATTACTATAAATAATTGTAACAAATTCCCCCATTTTGTAATAGATCATACATGTGCTTTTAAGAACCAACTAGTCCAACCACATGAAAGTGGACATGTTTTTGAAGAATAGAAAGACACAATTAAAGCTTGCTATTGTAGGAATAGGGTTACTCAAAGGTTTAGAGTTGTCAATTTCTAGATTAAACCCGCGTGTGCAATTTTGACCCCTAACGAAACACATGATATTTTAATCTAAGTTTCATCATTATAAATCTAATAACATATTAGCCTTATAGATCATATAATATGATTAACAAACATAATATTCTATTATCATATATAAAACTAAACAACTCTTCTCCTTCTTAACATCAACATAAATTTCATTAAATTTATTTATTTAAATTAATTTGATTAACTACTTAATTATTAAATTTATGAGTTTGGATAATTAGGGGTTGTTTTACTCCTTTTCACCTATTTGACACTCTGAAAATAAGAAAAGTAATCAACATAATTTCGTTGCTATGTAAAACATCTTCGAAAAAACTCTGCAAAACATTCGAAAATCCTCTCTCATTTACAAAAACATCCCAAAATCTTCGCCCACTTACGGAAATGCGCTGCCAGTAAAATCGAAAGACACTATCTCCTCGCTTCTCTACTCCAATAAAAATTTGCTTTTTTGTTGTCACTACATTTCATCAAGATTTCAGGGTTTTACTGATCATATGGCAGATGAATAAATAAATTGCGAACAATTCAAATCGCAAGATTTGCGAACAAGTTTCAGTTTGATTTGTACAGTGCAATGGGAGATTATGCGACTTCCACGCATCGAGAGCACTGGCTTTTCACTTCTGAAGATTTGGTACATTATTCTTTGGGATACCCTTTTAAGTTTTAATTAAATTTGTGTTAGGGAATTTTTTTTTTGGAATAAATACTATAAATTGCATTTTGTTATTAAAATAAAGAAAACAGCGATATTGCAGATATATTTTTGAGTTTTAAAAGTTTTGTTCACTGTTTCTTTCAATACTCTTATCCAGTTTTCATAAATTGGCTGTGCTTGTGGATGCTATTGATCTTTTATTGAATAACTAGAAACACATTATAGAGTTTTTAGTTTTCAAGTTTGGTACAATATGTTATTAATAATTGTTTTCAGTTTTCTTAAATTTGTTGTGTTTGCCACATGTTTTTTTACTTGGATAAAAGACCAACCTTATAGGGATGTTATTAGAATATTATTTCAAATTTTTAATAAAAAAACTTGATAAATTTCCTTTAATTTGGAGTAACTTAATGCCACTTTCGATATGTATCCTCCGTCCATTGAGTTAGATGGAGTATTTTACCTGTTCTTAACAAGTTATCAAGTTATCATGTTTCCTAGGATTTGAACTCGTGCCTTCTCAGCTCATTTTTTTGGTTGGTTTTGCTGCACCCTACGAGTTGAATGCTATATTTTACTCAATTCTAGTGTAGTAACATATCTCCCCCGATTTGAACCCGGTTCACTAAGAAATCCTGCTACTTTTACCTCTTGAGTTTGTTCCATCTGATACCATTGTACAGAGATTTTTGTTTGCAATAGCGTACCATAACTTGAATTTGTTGGCTTATTTTTAAGCTTGAACATTATAATTACAGAGGCACAAAATGCACCGAAAAATCTGAAACAATTAGTCAGGTTAATTTTTGTATTCAAGTTGTTTATAAAGAAAATGACCAAACAAATGTGCCAGTAATATTTACCCTTTAAAAATATCTGTAAAGGGATTATGTATTGGGTGCTGCAAGTTGTGTGCGAAGAAGAACCATCCTCAAAGCCAAGAGAAGAGGCTCCGAGGAGGACAATTCTCTAGTTTGTGCTATTGCTACACCGTACATGCACGAGAAAGGCTAATATCCTCACTGATAACTATGAAAAGACCAATACAGATTTAGATGATCTCCTGAGGAGAATGGCCTAGGCTGATGAAGCCGAGTTTTTTCATTTCATTGGGAATTCTGCGCTCAATGACATGGATGTGGTATTTTACCCATTTCCAATACTTAGTCATATCTTCTGGTATTTGAACCAGGGTATCTGTTGTGAAAATCTCATCACTTTCACTGTTTGAGTTTGTCTCATTTGATGCCATTTTTGAGAGTTTTTTTGTTTACAACAACAGTGTAGCATAATTTAAATTGTTTGCTTATTTTGAATTTTTGAAGTTTGAATATTGTAATCACAGAAGCACACCATCAGAAACTTTTGTATATCTGAATCAATTAGTAAAGATTTGTGTTCTGAGGTATTGATGAAAGACGTGAAAATTAAATGTGCCAGAGTTTCAACAAATTGAGGAAATATCTGCCCTTCTAAAATATTTGTGAAGGAATTGTGCATTAATTGTTGTGTATCACATTTGGTGTTAAAAATGACCACGCTCAAGGCCAAGAGGAAAGTGCTCATGGAGAATAGTGCTGTAGTTGGGTTGTAGGCACAAACATAAGAAAAGATTGTGCCCTCACCAATCACTATGAAAAGGTTTGTGCAAATTCTAATGACGCCTTCGGGAGACTGAACTGGTATAATAAGTTTGAACTGAGAAATCCTTACTGGAAACATATCACTCCTTCTAGTGCCTCGTCTAAAAGATTAGCTACCAGGGGATATTGGATACAGGTATAGGGACAGAAATGTATTTTTGAAAGGAGGCACATTAATATATGAATAGCGTTGCAACTATAGTATATCTATATATCATACACCAGGAGATGTGGGCATAGGTAATGGGGATGAGGTCACTGTCTGCAACACAGAGTTTCCTGGTGACTGTGCATAACACTCAGGACCAACATTCATCTAGATGATGTCTGAAAATGGTGATCATCATGTGCTCCTATAATATCTGGAATTTGAAGAGAGGAGGAGTTGCCAACTCTCTATATCCTATGCCACAATAAGATGTCTGAGATATACTGCGTTTACTTATCAATGAAGGGAAAAACATAAAACTAACATTTTGGTTCTTTGTGAGCCAAATTCCACTGATTGCATATACCTGCAAGGTGATAGTGCTAAGAACTATAAATTAAAGCAGTCTAATTCAAAATTCAAATATAATATTTTTTTTTTCTGAATTCCAGTTATTTTCGAATTTCACAGTTTAATAAAGATTAGCATTGTCTTACTTCCCAATTCCCAGTATATTCAGATTCCGTAACTTAATAAGAAATAAATAACTAGTAGTAACATTGTATTTTGCCAATGGGGTGAGCTTGAAATTAATGGTGTTCTCTAGGCCAAGTGTCAGGTTCAAATGCCTGAAACTTGAAAGGCATGTTCATGTGTAAAATTGAGAAATGTATCACTTCCAGTTCTGAGTGTCATATCTCATCAGACAATTCCAGGTACAAGTTCTGAGCGATAGTCCTTGGCAAATAAGTAAAACTCACATGCAGAGTCCCAGGTCCAAATGCCTGTCTCTACATGTTCAGAAGTAAAATTAAATAATGTATCAGATCCAATATAGGGTCAGGTGGAAATCCTTGATGAACTTAAAGGAATAGATATCCTCCATTGTGGCAATTAAAGCCAAAGGTTTCCCCTCAAGTGGCATTTTAAAGTGGAGTGGCAAGGTCCAAATTATTCCTGAGGTTGAAACCGAAGGCTACAAAGATAAAACAAAATATAAGACAAACAAAAAGAAGAAATTTTGTTGGCTTTCCAAGGAAGGTTTCATAAATCAAAATGGCAGCTGGTTTTGCTATGACCTAAAAAACTACTTTTTTTTATAATGGTTGTGAACAAGACAGAGGCTAGAGCCTTGTTCTTCAAGGACACCGTCTCTTGGTTCTGTAATTGATTCTTCCTAATAATAAGCTTTCTATTCATATAACTGATTTGTATTATAGGGTTTCTATTTTTACTAGCTTGTCCAGGGTTTACCCATTTAGAAATGTCTTTCCTAGTTTTAATTTAGATACTTTACTTTTGGACCTCAAAGTATTCCTGATTATTGCTGTACTTTTGGGTTCTATTGATTTATTTTGATCATTAATGTACCTTAATATAAATTCTTTCTTTTTTGTTAATTCTTTTGGCTCCTCCATTTGTTGTGTGACTAGTGTGGATTGCACTACCCATAAATCCTTGTAGTTATATTGGTTTGAAATCCTATGCGTTATACAAAGATGTCAGCCCTGGGGAAGAAGGTATCAGTGATTGTGGCTTGCAATATAAGTTATCTCTTACACTCGATTTTAGCTCATATTTGACTTCACTTGTAGGACAGACTTACCCTAATCTTGGATGAATGAACTGATTGTGGAGGTTGGGATAGGTTAACGATATGAGCAGCACTGCCTAAGTCATTGATGCTATGGTTGTAGTTTTTCAAAGGTTGTTTGCACTTGTACCAACTGTATGGTTGAAAACTTGAAGCTCATTACATTAAGAAAGTATCTTGGATTTTAAAATCAAATGGGGCATTGAAAACATTAAATGTGTGAACTGCTGTAAAGTGATCACAAAAATGTTAATCAATAATGTTAATCCTTCTATTGGACTCCTCAAAAGATTTGTATTTTGTGTCAAAATAGTTGCAGTAAGAAGTAGATAGCGATACTGGCTTGAGCATGTTCACAAACATTAGTGGGATACGTTTTATGCCTTAAGCAGTAACTCAGGAGGAGCAATGATATGAAACATGAGGAGAAGAGAGCTGTGAACAGTACCAAGAAACTTTACAGATAAAGTGCAAACTATGGTGATAGTATGGATGGTATAAAAAAAGGAAATTCACAAAATATGGCTAAAGATATGGTAAGTCAAAGATCTGATGGGAGTTACTGAGAACCATATTAAGCAGTTTGCTACTATAGACTCAAGCAAGGACAAGGATGACACTAATGTGTATTTAGGTTTGCTCCCCCAACTAGCCTAGAAGTTCTCTCATCAAATAATCTAATTGCATGCAGTATGTTCAAATTTTTGTTATTTTTGCAGTCTTGTTGGCCTTTTTTGAAGCTGTGTATTTTGTTTAAAACTCATTTTAATCTATTTAGGTGGCTTTTTTAATTAAGGTTTAACTTGAAAGGCTTGCTTGTACTTTTAGGTAATGTATTTATTGTTCTCACAAGCATTGGTACACCAATCAGTGGTTGTATTTTCCCAGAGCTTTGCTGGCCTTTATGAAAGGCCTGCAAATATGATTGTAACAGTTTATACCATGTCTGTTTAAATTTAAGTTTGAGGCTGTGTTGATATATTATGGTCAAGGTCTAACCCTGAAAAGTTCAATTGCATGCAATGCCTTCTTTGTCTTCACAAGTGCTGCTACATTGGAAGCTACAATTATGTTTGGGGATCTTTGCATTATTTACATGTTTGACATGGCTTGTGCAGCTTCATGTTTTCTGTTTAAGTATTTTCAACAACATGACCTTTAGTTCCATATTTGTATGAGTTGTTTTGTGGTTGTTGGCACATGGAGATGATTTCAATTAGCTATATTCTCCGGCAGAAAGCAAAAACAAATATTTGGATCAGAAAACATTGTCAAAGTTCATTTTAAGCTGAAATGGTGTACTTTTTTTTTTAATAATTTATATGTGGCGTCTATAGGGTTCCATGCCTGCAAAGATAACATTAACAAAAACTCTTATTACTATTTAATATTTTCTGACTGAGAAAGGGGAATGGGGTACACAAACACAACATCCTCAGGAGGCAAATGATCAACATCTAAATTGTCTGCAGAAGAGGCTTGCGGAAAATCTTTAGCCTTAAAAATATATCTTGAATACTGCTTCTCCTGAGGCATTGTAGAGGGTTTAGTCAAAGCTTCTGGAGAAGGCATTAGAGTTGGGCTAGAACTCATAGGAGGCACAGTGGGATGCTGAGAGCCTGAGACAACTCACCTGAAGACCTCGGCATGGTTAATTTGTTAAATGATGGGGTTTAGCATTTTTCCACCATGATGCTTGGCTATGAGATTTTTGTTTTAGGCTTGAACAGTCAGATGCCATATGGCCCATTTTAAAGGACCTGCAACACGGGAAGGTAAGATTTGTAGTTTAGCTGCTTCCATATTCTTTCCTCTAGTTTAAGCCATTTTTCATCTGGGAGATCTTTTTATAGTATCCAGCTCAACCCGAATATGGGTAAAGCTGGTTTGGGAGAAAACAGAAGTCTCTGTAGCAGTGAATATAAATTTGAAATTTCCCAATGGAGTTAAATGTTCAATCTGAAACTGAAGAGGGAGGTTAGGAAGCCTAACTCATGCTGGCACCACCTTGAAATATTTTTGTCAAAGGGTTGAAGTCCAGATACCAAGGCTTCATGCGGAGGGTGTTCTTCCACCAAAGCCATAACCTTTCCTTGGTCCTTAAGGATTAAATCATTACACTTAGTGGATTGAAACATTGCTATGAAGTAATCCTGTGCATAGGAGTAAATTTCTACACTGCTTTCCATGATTGGCCTCCAATTGCTATTCATCCCTTTATGCATTTCAGGGAGGCTAGGCTAAAACTAAAAGTGATTAAATCTACAGACCATACTATTTTTCTGCATAGTAAGCCTCCCTTCCAATACTTCAACTCCAAAAACTAAAAGAGGGTTCTCCAAGCACTTCAATGGTTTAATCTTCCCAGACCTCAAGATGTCCTCAGGCTCTTAACATCAACCGCAGACAGAACTGAAGCTGAAAGTCCTGAGCCCTCAACAACTGAGGCAAAAGGCTTCTTAGAGAAAGTAGAAGATTTATTACCCTGGATTGAGCATTTTGCTCCACTGCATAAATCCTTAGTGCCAACAATAGAAATGCCCAACATCAGGAGAATTAGAGGAAAGAAATTTTTTTCTAATAATATTATCCAAAGAACTTATTTTAGCTTCATAGTATTTTTTTGTTTACTCCTAAAACACTTTCTCTGCTGCATCAAGAATGTTTTAGTCAGAGATTTTTTTATAGAAAATTATGCTTCCAATTGGTTACTGAAGTGGATGTGTCTTGTGGATTCGTATCTTAGAAGTCCTGAGTGATCATGAAAATCAACACTGTTGGACACCTAACTATGTGATTGTAGGTTCTTCACTCTCTCTTTTTGTTAGCTAATGCCCTCACAACCTATAGTTGTTGTTATAGTGCCAAATTTTTAACTAAATGTTTCATCACTTTGTTTCCAGTCAATCAGTATTGACACTTATAATTAAAAAAGACATTTAAGCTGCAATGTTCCTGTTCTAGAATGGCTGGAAATAAATGATTTCTTTTATTTTGAATTTTCTGATATTTTGAAGGAAAGTAAAAATCGTAAACTGGAAATTGAAAACAAGTACTCTAAAACTCTTAGCAACTTCTCAAACAATTCTCCTTGATTAGATCTCAGTTGCATTACATTAAAAACATGGGTTGATTAACAAACCGTAGGTGCTGAAACATACAAATCTCAATGAAAAACATCAAACTCACCGACTTTATACTGGTATAAGTGCTGATCACTTGTGGAGGAGTGCTGAGATGAGTGGATCAAACCCTCCTAATTGATGGGTGGTTGGTGGTAAGTTGGTAATAATCAGATCCAATTGCTGATAAGAGGCAGCTCCCTGGTATGGAAGTTGTAATGTCCCCTTCTCAACGGTGATCAGTTCAATTGACTGTTGGCCTATTTTGGAGACCCGTAGGCTACTCAGAGGGCGAACAATAGGGTTTCCTATTTTTGAGGGGGATTGTTGCTTGAAGTTTGGAGCTTGGATTGCTGATTCTTTTTGGGTTTGCAGAGAGCTTCGCAGTGGTATGACACGCATGGTAATCCAAGCAACATCAAGAATTTGCTATTTTTAGTAAATTCCATTCTTGACTTGTTGGCTTCAGTGTAGTTGGCTCTCTTCTTTAGCCAGTTCAGTTGGTATTGTGATTTTTGGGCTTTGGATGCATTTTTTGGTGAGATAAGTTAATTTAATTTAAATAATGTTATAACCCCTTGGCCTAGCTTTATCACTTAAAGTTGTTTTGAAAGGGGGACTAAAAGGGTGGTTGTCTCATCAGGAGATAATATATTATTTCTAAGGCCAAATCATAATGCTGGAGAAGTGGGATGCCTACTTGGAGAGAAAAGATTAATTTTAAATAAAAGTTAAAATGTTTGCCTTATGAAAAAGAGACGTCACTTTTGGGGGGAAATAGAGATAGTTTCAAATTTGAAATTGGGCGCCCATCATGAAGCTTCTAGAAGATTCCTCACAAGTTTATAAAAGGGATACCTTTGCTCTTCATTTCTTCATCTCTTGTCTACCATACTGTTATGCTGCTGGATTGTTTTCAGACAAAGCTTCGAGGAAAGCATACCTCCTAGCACTTGGCTCAGCTTCTTGCTTGAAAGATAGCAACTAGTTGGGAGTTAGATTGTAGTTGGGTTGTTTAGCATTGTATTTGAGTTTTCTAGCATCATGTAGTTCAGTTTTCTTGCATTCTAGTCAAGTTTTGGAGTTGCTGGTTTGAGTAGCTGATTGTAAGTTTCATTCATAAATTCAAAAATAAAAATATTTTCATTCTGGGTATTGCATCATTGTGGCTATTTGCTAGGGGCGACCCTTTGTGTTCATTTGCAGATTTTTTGGTGAAGAGTTGAATTTTATCCAAAGCAAATCGCCCTTCTGAGGGCTGTACCATGTAAATCAGCATTGGGATTCGTGTAAATAAAATTTAAGGGTTGTGTTTTGGGTTTTCCTCACTGAGAATAGGGCGCCATCATCTCTAGTATCTAATGCACTTTGTTTCATGCATTTTGGGTGAGTGTGGAGCGAGTTGTGAGCATTTTAGTGAGTTGCTAGGATGCTGGTCTGTGCATTTTCAGTCATTGTTCAGTCATATCAGATTATAGAAGTTCATTATTGGAGTGGGGAATTGAGTCTAAGGGGTCTTGTGAGCATTGGAGAGTTGTTAAACATTGTTGCAGCATTGAAGAACTTCTAATATTGTGTTCTTGGCAGGCATTCTATCTCATTGTAATCTTAACAGTAGTACTATCAGCATTCTCACTTCATTTTATTACTTACCTTCTTGTACTACCCGTTGAATAAGTGGAAGAGGCTGGCTTGCTGCCTATTTACTTTCTGAATTGCATTGTACATCATATTGCTGATGGGCTGAGCCGTCACCAAATTCATGGATCCTCTGACCATATGCTAGCCCCTCCTCCCATATTGGGTCTTAGGGCACATTCTTGGTTAGAGTTACTTTTTGGTTCAGTTAGCTCCTAGGGATCCTCTGACCATATGCTCGCCCCTCCTCCCACAACGAGTCTTAGGGCGCCATTCTTGGTTAGAGTTACTTTCTGCTCAGCAATTTCATTCCATTAGTTACTCCACCATATGGTAGCTCCTTGCCCACCTTGGGTTTGGAAGCACATTCTTGGCATTGAGTTTTTTTCAAGCAGAGTTTTGGTTTTGGGCTAACCCTAACGGGTGCTTGTTGTATTGGCTTCATCCTTTGAAAATTGAAAAAAAAATTGGGTTGGCTCATTACAGAAGTTTACCCTCAACTTTGGGGTTGGCAGGTCTGCAATCAGCCTCAACTAGTCATGTATTCACTGATTTATACTCCTTGTCATGAGCTTTGGATATTACAACAAGCCATGGACCTGCTAAATGCTTTGATTAGTCTTCAAGGGTCCCTGCACTCTTTCCCCTGCAAGCTTATGACAGCGTTGCTGACTTCCTTGGTGATATGGTGCTGGTATTCCCAATAGGGAACAGATTATCTAACCCTTGGCCTTATGCTGAAAGATGGTGTGAGGCAGCTGCTGGTAAATAAAACCCTGTACTGTGCAGTGTTGGCAGCAATTGATAACTCTTTGACTCTTCTTAACAGCTGCACATATTCCTAATGTCATTCTCCTTTCTCTGCAGATCTGTGAGCTGCAAACAACCCCAAATTACCCCTATAACTGCTGTGATCTCCTTGATGAGGACGTTAAATACTTTAGATGATCAATGGCACCTCAAAGTAGGAGTAAATGCTGAAACCAGATATGGCGTCCTTGGTAGGTACCCGCAAATGAATTTGCCCAGCTGGAAACCTGATGCAAACTCTTCAAAATTAGTTCCAATGCAACTTCTCTGTGAGGATGCCCTAGAAGGAAATGAGGGTTTTCATCCTCCAAGACCCTAAACAACCAATGGTTTTCATCCATGGTTGTAAATTTGAAGACAAATGCTCCAAGTGAAAATGCCAAATGAAGCCAAGCGTCACATTTTTAAACCTTTTCAAAATGGGCCCTTGGATTAAAATTTCTCCAAAGTACTTAAAATTACTTTTTATAATTAAGTGTAAAAACACTTTTTAAGAAGTTGTCCCTTAAATATATAATTGTTGGCCCAACTTAAAATCGTATTGTTAATTCTTTAGCTCTGGAAAGGGGACATGACATAAGCTGTTTTCTAAAACATTCTGTCAATGACACAATCAAACTGTAATGTAAATATGGAAGTTAAAAGTTACCTTTCTGCTGAAGGTTTAAGCAGTCGTCAAATATTTATGTATGTTACAAATATGTAGATGTAAAAAAATAAGGATTGGTACCTTGAATGTTTGGATGCTTCTCTGCGCATATGCCAGGTGCATTGTGAGATCCTTAATTTTTTTTATGTGGACTCTGCATTACTCTTTTCAGACCGAAATAATTGTTTCTGTAGCTTTGCACTGACATTCAAAAGTGTTGATATGG
The DNA here is from genome assembly GCA_007258455.2 of Sequoia sempervirens. Classification (NCBI taxonomy): domain Eukaryota; kingdom Viridiplantae; phylum Streptophyta; class Pinopsida; order Cupressales; family Cupressaceae; genus Sequoia; species Sequoia sempervirens. Next base: position 20,806 of record VDFB02279789.1, on the reverse strand, counting down.
ATTCATAAATCTTATAATCTCACACTTTTTGGATTGATAAAGGTGTGGACATAGATACTATTAATGATCATTTATATACAATGCTTACCAACCTTATGAATTAATGAATGTGTGGAGGCAGAGATATATTAGTATGTTTATGCTATTAGAAGAAAGTTGATGTGCTAAAGTTACATCGATAACTTTTTATATACAATTATTACCAACTGTGATTGACAAAGCAGATATATTGAGTGTACAGGGCCTGGTAATATGTAAAGGTTGAATATAGAAATTTCTTAAAGTAAACTCAAACTTGGTTTACTTTCTTTTTCAGGCTGAAAAGTATCGAGCTGCAAATGGACGAGCTGCAACAATACTAAAACAGGTAGAACTAAGCTGTTGATTTTCCTAAACAATTTATTTTGCTCTTTAAATTCAATTATTATTTTTATGGAAGCTATTAGTTTTACTATAAGTATTTATACATGGAGGAAAAGGAGTTTCACAGCTGGTCAACTAATCTGTTTTTAGTTTTCAGCAGTGTATCTTTTATCTGTCAAAGAGTTTTTAACATATTCATGTACTAAAATTTGAAATTGTTTCTACTTTTTGTGTTACCATTTTTACTTTTTATCGCTGATCCCAAATAGAAATAAGGTGCTAGTGGTGACAGAGGCTCTGATATATGATAAAGATAATCTCGAGTGTGCAGTGAGCAACAACTGTATCCTATTATATTTGATAATGAGTTCCAGATAAACTAGTATCGACCCATCACAAGAAGTATGAAAAGATACACTGCACACAATAATCTATATTGGAAATGAAAGATACAAAATATACTTACTTAGGATGACAGACGTGTACATGAAGGAATGATTTTATGTATGCCTAATGATGGTCATAAAAGATAGTATTACTCAACATTATATACTTTATTGTGACTTCCATATTTCATTGTAGGTTAGCTTATCAAATCACCTTGAAATTTGGCCTATGTGCTGTTGGGCATAGGGCATAAGATGCTTTCCCTTCTATTAAACTTTACCTACATGTGGTTCTCTGATTATTTGTGGATTTTCCTGGAAATAGGCTTCCTCTTCTTTCCAAATATGGATAGTAAATTTCTTATCAAGATTGCATGTATTTTGACCTATGTTATTGGGTTCTCCTGGAACCCCGCTGGTACCTGTATGCATCCAGTCTGGGGCTAGGTCCAGGTCTGATATGCCACTGGTGCCTGGGCGGGACCCCAAGTGAACCCAGGGAGACCCAAGGGCTGCCCAAAGAAAAAAAATCATTTTTAAAAAGCATTTTTATTAACAAAAAAGTGCTAAATATCTAATTTTGCCCTTCAACCTCATTGGGGTCTCCAATCCCAGATCCCCACCAGTTATTGGGATTGCTTGTCACATAAGGAACTTGATTGATAGTGTCAAAATAACTGAGTTAATGACATGTTATTGATTGATAGTGCCAAAATAACTGCTAAAATTGTATCAAATTCTCAAGCTCATTATAATAATCCCTACCAATTACATTTCAAATCCAGCAGAGTTCATCTAACGAGTTTGGCAGTATTTCTTATCCACACAGGCCTTGAATGCCCAATTTCTTTTAGATGCAGATTTTTTTAAACGACAATTTTTGGTATTTCCTGCTAACAGTAAAATTGTGTCAGAAGACTACAGCTTATTCTTGTTAATGGAGGAGCATCTGACGTCAGTTGATTCTAATCCTGCACAGCCTCTTTATCAAAATGTTCACTAATATATTTTGCAGATGTTTCCTTGCTTTCTAAAGCTGAAGTAAATTTACCTGTATATTGTCTAACCATGGATGAAGAGTTAGCTCTCACAAAGAACTAAAATCTTGGACATGGTAATTTTTATTTTACTGCAAAAATATTGAGAGTATTTTTTTTGTTTGTGTACAGTATGGATCTACAAAATTAGAAGTTGAACTTGATGGGTCGGTGGAATACCCTGGAAAATCAATTGCTGCAGGAGAAAATGGTATTACATGCTTTTCATGTCACTGAAACTTATTAAACTGCTCTTAATGGGCCATTTCAAGATGTTAAAATGTTTTCATATGGATCTTTGTTGCATTTAGCTCTCCAGATTGCCATATTTTCAATAACAATAATCTTGCAGGAATGAGTCTAAGCGAATTCTAAATTATTAACTTGCTCTTCGTTTTCATTTTTCTGTTGTAATGCCAAAGAATTAGAGGTTAAAGACTTTACTCACACAAATGAAAATTGAGTATTTTAGAAGGCAGCCATTGCTTTGTCTCCTTTAACGTGTGCTTTGAAGTAAATTGTAATAGAGGGAGTGATTGGGAAATATCATTTTTGTATCATACTGCTGAGACGTTAATTTGTTTCCTTTCTTCTGCAGGTTTTGTTAGGCAGGTGCATCTCCCAGAGCCTCTTACTGTTGATGAAGAGTTACTCATGCGGATATTTTATGAACAAAAAATACAAGAAGTCTGTGGAGCTTTTAAATTTCCACATAAAATTCAGGTTTGTTGATGTTTAAGTTTTTATAATGGGCTTCTGGTTTGGAAACTTAACTTATAAAGCAATTATTCCCATTGGTTGTTTGCAGGCAACTGCAATAATATACTTCAAACGTTTTTATTTACGGTGGTCAGTAATGGAGCACGATCCTAAGCATATTATGTAAGTTGCAACCACTGCACTTGGTACTTTCCTAACTTCTGAAGAGTTGAAAGGTACTGAACTTGGTGGATATTTATGACTATATAACATTTGAAGCATGGTTTTCATTAAATTGGTTCAAGAGAAAATTTCCTTTTTTCTGTATTTGATGTTTTAATGGGAGGTCATGGCCAAAAAAGGCTATTACTATTCATGGTTATTGATGTGATATATCCACATTTACGAGATGTCCAGTTCTAGTGAATTTCTAGATAGCAATGATATGGCATGTTAATGATAAGGCATGAAATGAGCTTAACCAAGAAGGTATGTGTTGACATGGTTTTGAGACCGCACCAACACGAATAAAGTCTCCCAATGATTCTATCCTCTCTTGAACAAAGTATTCAGCATGCTAAGATTGCGAGTAAGATCATGCTTTCAACTCCAAGGTTCCTTAAGTGCGAATAGGCTCAGTTTGGCTCGATGTGATATTGCTGGTATGTCAAGGGGACTTACACAATTGTTCGGCGGTTGACAGCAGACAGCGGACTAAGGGTTTTCATGTAATTCAAATGATTTGGCAGGTGAGCACGGGATTCCTAATTCTAACCGGGAATGAACTGAATTAAAAGGGTGTAGGGCCTAAGAAGTTTATCTTCTATCTAAGGACGGGACGTGGGATCAATCTTGACAGACTTCGACCAGACTCTGCTCCGCCTCATCGGACAACTTACACAAAGTCGGTGCAATCTTCAAGGGAGTGACAAAAGGTTTTCAAATTATAACTCAACATGTAAGCACCATCAGAACGACGCATACAAACACATGAATCACAATCGAAGTTAAGTTTGTAAAGTTTTCCAGTTGACCACACAAGGCAGACCTGCCGTCAGCAAGCCGCTAGTGGTATGGATGAAATGAAGTTGTCTCAATTAACACCACAAGTCCACAACTAACATCTACTTGCATGATAATGAAAACTATTTTACTTTAAGCTACTTGAAAGATGCTACGTGAATTGGAAGGATGAAGAAGCCTCAACAACTATTCACAACAAAGAAGGATTCACCATCAATGAAAAATTCTTTTATTATGAATGCATACATGACAACTTCTTACAAAGTATCCAAAGGGGAAGACTTTCCTTCCTTTTCAATCTATACTACTTTACTTTCTATTCTATGAACTTCTCTCTACTCCTCTAAGCTCTGCTTCTAATCTAATGTCTAATGAGTTACAAATGAGGGGGACTCCCCCTTTATAGCTAGCCAAGTCCCAAAAGACGGCTAGGGTTACAATCAATAGAGTGGCCAGAATCATGCCACCTCAACCCTAAACGAGATTAGCCCTAAAAACTGCCACAAAGGAGAGGGGTAATAAATGCGCCATAATGTCCACCATCATCCTTCTAGAAGATTCCATTTGTAGATGCGTTCACACTATTCTTGATCTTCTTTCTTGGCGTTGTTCTTTGACTTCTTCCACTTGAGGGTAATTTGAGCTAACACTTAGCCAATTTCTTGCAACTTTTTCTTCCTCCGAAGGTTGTGATATCATTGTGGATCATTTAAATCATCAATGCTTGGCCTCGACGTTCCTCTTGCAAAACAAGCAAGGAGAAGGGTATCAAAACATTTCATAATATAAATTTAACTCACCTACCAGGATTTTTTTGCGTTCATCGCCTTCACGTTCAAATTCTTCATGCCTTAGCCAAATTTTCAATCCATCCTCTTCAAGGGCGTATCATCTTTGAGAGATTCATTTCACCTGCTGGAGCCCCGACAACTTTTATTTTATCCATCTCTGGCTCAAGAAAACTATCTTCACGAAGAACTTGGGCAAATTCACCTAGGCAGTTCCTTTCAAATTCATTGTTTGGAGAATTTCACCTTGAAAACACATTTTCTTCATTTTGCCTTAGAAAATTTTCAAATTTCCCTTAGGAAAACTCTTCAACCTGGTGCCCATCTGAAATCTTCATCCTAAAGGCCGCAGCGGAGCATGGAAGACTTTAAAATCAACTCCTCATCGATAATCTTCAATACCCAGAAGAAAATTTCCTCTAGAACTCGACGAATCCATGGGTACCCAACGAACGGGTTCATTTGATTTTTTTTTGAATTTTGAACCTTAGAAAATTATTTCCCTGTGAAACTTAAATTCGTTCTTCACATCTGTACTTGGAAAATTTTAATTCATCCTATATTATCATAATCTCTGACTTCATCCATGAAAAATTTGCCGGTGTTCTGAGAAGGAAATTAATTTCACCACCTTGAGCTCTAGGCGTGTTCTCCAAGGGAGAAAATACTTTGTGCCTTAGAAATTTTTTGAATCACTTCGAAAATTTTGCCTTAGAAAATATCTTTACTTAGAAAACTTTTCACAGAGGTGCCTGGCACATTTTATTTTTCTAGCCACCACTTTGCATTTTACTTGACACTGAAAAACATTTATTTGGAGCCCAAACGCCTTAGCAATATTTTATTTTTCTTCACTTAACATCTTAGGCGCATTTTATATCTTAAGGAGAATATTCATCTGGTGCCTAGAGATTTTCACTTCCAACGCCCAGGCAACACATCCCACACCTTGCAATATTTTCTCACACATATCACTTGGGCGCTTATCACTTAGAAGACATTTTGAAACCACACCTTAACATTTATTCTCAACATGCCTCACACGCCTAAAAAAAAATCTCTAAGACTTGCCACCTTAGGCGCCTTTCATACTTGAGGAGGAATATTGCCACGCCTTGGAGTATTCACCTGCCCTTTTACCACGCCTTGGAATATTCTCTAACACACCTTTATTTTTAACGCCTTAACTCTTTTGTTTCACCATTCTCACCTTACATCTTGGCGCATTCAACACTTAGAAGAGGATGGGTGCATTCTAGGCATGTAGGAGGATGAAAGTTTCTAACGCCTTCCTTTTGACTTGTTGACTTCAAATGTGGGTGCATTTCAACATGCATGGAGGATGAAACTCCCAACGTTTTTCTCAAGTGACTCCTCAACTTCCAACTTTTGTCCTCATGTGGCCCCATTTGGGTGCATTTCCATGTAGGTGAAGGATTTGACTTGTTGACTCATTTCATTTTGGGTGCATTTTGGCCTATGAAGAGGATAACAACGTCTTTGACTTTGCTTTGACCACTTTGCACCTTGGGCGCATTTTGCCAGTGGAGGTGGATATTTTCTTATACTTAGAATTTTTTCGCTATAACTCTCTCAAGGTGGGCGCATTTGGAGGTGGCAGGAGGATATCTACACTTAGAAAAGTTTTCAACTTTTTCCCTGAGCTCCCTTGGGCGCATTTTGACATGCCTTCAGGATGAAAAGAGTTGACTTTCTTTGACTTCCCTCTTGGCTGATTCTTGCATGGGCGCATTTTTCCCTCTGAGCAGGATGAACTTGTATCTTGAATTTTTTTATGCCTCTTCATCAATCTGGGCGCATTTTGCCAGGCCTGCTGGACGAAACTCCAGACTTAGACAAATTTTCATCATCCTTCGCCAGCCTATGTGCCCTGCTATTTATAGTAAGTCTTCTGAATTTGCGCTTCTGAAGCTCGGAATGGCCTGAAATTTTAAACATAGCTTCTTCATAACCTTATCAACCTGTCGGCACTGCCACTTTTGATCACCCTGCTATTTTTAGCCTGTTCCTGAAGGTGGCTTACTATAAATAGTAAGCTCATGTTTCTGATGCTCGCGTCGTCACCGAGAAATTTGGATGAGGCTCCTCTCCGCATTTGTTGGTGACAGCGGTATATGCACTCAATTTACTATTTTTTTAGCTTTGTTTTAGGATTGACACTATAAATAGTAAGTGCTCGGATTTGACTTGAAATTTCACCCGGCGGATAGCTGAAGGATCTTACGATGATGGTTTACACGGTTGAAGATTTTGACTTTGATGCCTATTTTTAGGCTCGGCTAAAACCCTAATTTGCATTGCATCATTATTAAATAGTCTGTTTCGCGCCGTTTACGTAGCGATACGGCTTCGTGAATCGAGAAGCTGGCGGGAAGGCGGGCTGCTTAGGACACACTGCTAAAATAGCAAGTTCCTTCTGGAATTGAGAATCTTCGTTTGCATGTCACACCATTGCGAAGCTCTCGAAAAACCCATCGGGGAATCATCGGAGCATGCAAAAGAAACCCTAACATGCAAACCCTAAAATAGCCACGGAAGGCTGAATTCTGAAAGTCGTCGCCTCGTTTGTATGTTATATCATCGCTTCGGTCTCGAAAAACCGAAGGAATATCGGACATCGCGAGAGAAAATCTGCGCATTTGGACCATGAAATCGTGCGGAAGCGGGCCCCTTCACAAAATAATTAAGTTATCACGTTTTCACTCAAATTTGGCATGCTTGATCACGATATACTCACAGTAATAGATGTGATGATCGAATCTCAAAATAGGCGACAAATTGCCACTGAATTTCACACTTACTAAAAATAGTAAGTATCTCAGAATCCGATGAAAATTGGCTGGAAACCTGCTGGATGTCTGCTGACAACAACATTAAGCTCAATTTTCAAGTTATTCGCCCTATTCGACCTCAAATTGGCTCGAAAGACTCAAAACCCTAATTTCAGACTTGGCCAAATTTCACTCGTTTAAGTTCAAAGACGGGAACGTCCCCGGAAGGCAGACCATAGAAAAGAGACAGAGAGAGAGAGAGAAAAGAACCAAAGCCAAAAAGACGAGAATGGAGCAAAAATTAGGGGTCCCCATCTTGGATGCGATGTGTAAAGTATATGTAGTTAGATAATGTTTCAAACTTCACATAACTTCAAAAGATGACATATGATCACACTATTGATTATTCATTGGTAGATTGAAGAATATGAGCACTTTTCTGCATATAACAGTGTGTTAGAACCTATGGAGCAAGTCAAAAGAGAGAGTATTGAATCAAGACTATCCTCCTTATTGTACAAATTTCAATCATGTGATATTGAGATAGATGAAGCACAAATGCTAAGGGACAAGTAATTGAGTATAAGAAACCGCTATCACAGAAAGTTAATTTGGGTATGAAATATGAACCACACCACATTATTATGTAAACAGAGTTAAGCCATAATTGATGGCAGTGAATAGAAAAATTTTCATCTATCATGAAGGACTATTCAGTCAGATGTGCAAGAATCTAAAGAGCATGCCACTGCATTTGGAGCACAGTGGTACTTGATATCAACTTGTTGAAGATGTGGTTCCAGTTAAATGAAGACCGATGTGGTGTGGATCAAAATCCAGGGTTCTATTTCGTTCAGCTGAAAGTGGTTGTGCATCATGTGTTAATAACACCATAAATATTCAAACAGATTAAGAGAATACTTTTATTACAGAACTTCAAGTGCAACAACTAAAAGATCCCAACATGCAGTGATTACAGAACTTTAAGTGCAGTAAGTATAATATCTCTTTTCAGTATCTTTAACTTGTTAGAAATATTGTCATTGATGTCAAAGGGAAATTAATATTACAATGAAAAGTTTGTGTTTGACAAAGCACATAATGATGACAAGATAAGTTCTGGTAATGAGGATGATTTGAGAGAAGAATATTGCTGCCAGGAATCTGAGCTTACTGGAGACATTACCAGTGGTGTTGATAATATTTCAGTAGATAATAATGGAGATAATCCATTGATATGAAGTTGAGGACCAATTATAGATGAAAGATCAAATAACAAAATAGATCCTGGTTTTGTCACTTATGATGAATCTGGTATTAACATTCATGTGGGAAGCTATGAATAGATAAGGATTACCTTATAAAGAGCAGCAAGTACATTGTGATTATATAGAGCAGTGATAAATGAGTATAAAGACAGTGATTATCATCTATTTAAATGCAACGATTATTATTTTTGAATATAATAAGCAGTAATTATAAAAATAAGAAGGCAGCAATATGTTAATTACTTTCATAAGGAAAAGACAAAGTCACACAAGACAAAATTAGAAAAAGACAAAAAGAAGATTAAACTAAAATTAAAAGCTCATCAAAAGAGCGGCGATTATATTGTGAAGAGTTATGATTAATGAATAAGGAATAGCGATTCATTAAGGTGAGGCAGCGATTTCCTTAAAGAAGGAATTACATCATAAATTAAAGTGCAATGAATAAAGTTGAAAAGGTCGCAATTAGGAGTTAGAGGGAAAGATTATTATTAATAAAAGGTAATGGTTTAGAAAGCTGCGGTTAATTGCATAAAGGCAGCAATTCATTTTTTAAGTGCAGCAACTCTTTATGAAAGGAGTAATAAAAGTTTGTTATAGAGATAGCATTTATGGCTAGCAAAAGGGCAGCGATTAAGTTAACAAAGAGTTATGTCTTCTTGATTGGACATCTCTTTTTGAAAGAGGTACATCTCTTTGTGTAGAAGCATTAAGCTATAAAAGATATAAGGAATGTATGAAAGCTCAAAAGTGACGTGAAGAGTGAATTTTAAAAAGAAAAAATCATATATACACCATCAGGTATATGAGTATGAATATGCAGATGTAAAAGAAGAAAATATGCAGATTTAAAATAGATGTATATGGAGATATAGAAGAGAAGCTTTTTGGCAGACTTGTAATAAGTTTTATGAGGAGTTTGTGAAAAGTTAAAAGGCAGATTTATATGAAGAATTAATGGCAGAATAATAAGAAGAAATCAATGAAAGTATTTTTAATTTGAAGAGCAGATCTAGAAGAAGAAAAGGAGCAGGAATATGAAGTATAAATCAGATTTATTTTAAAGAGAAGTATATGTGATTGCAAGAAGATGATATGATCAGATTTGAAGGGAAGCTTTGACATGTATGTGATCAGTTTGTAAAAGAAGATAGTGTATAATTTGGATCAGATTTGTGGAAGGGAAGGGTACATTATTTGTGATCAGATTTGTGGAAGAAAAGAAAACATCATTATGTTCAGATTTGTGTAAAGGAGAACAATATAATTCATTGAGGAATTGGTAGGTTGGTGCCTCTAGTGGGTTGGTGCTCACAAATTGAATGAGGGGTTGGTGCCTCTAGAATTTATAAAAATAAATTTAAGAAAAGAAATATGATGCATCGTCACCTCTTTGGCGACATACGACAATGATTCAACAAATTCCTGCTGGTGAGGTTATGTTTGGCATTGTAGCCAATGTGGAACTCAATATAAGAGGTCGTACTTTTGAGTGAAAGTTCACTTATGCGCTATTTCTTTACAAGGAATAAAAACTTGCCTTGGGCCAAATAAAAAAGGGTTGCCAAAACACCAATATTGGCTTCTATTAAAGAATAGGAGGTTGACATGACATGTAATAATTCAAAGGCTATTGCACATCCTCTTGCCAAGAGAAGCTTGCAAAGACCTCTTGGTGGCTTATCACAACTGGTTGGTCCACATCCTTTTATGCAAATGTCACTATCTTTTGAAGGAGATAATGTTTTAGTTTCACGAAAAAGAGGCCCATTGGAGAATACCTTAAAAAATGAAGCAAGGGAGATTTTAGATCAGAGCATTGCTTGTTGCATTTATGGCAATGGGCTTCCTTTCAACCTTGTTAGATCACCTTATTGGTGGGAAATGGTGACAACCATTTCCTATACAACTTTTGATTATGTTAGTCTTGGGTATGAAAAGGTGCGTACCACCTTATCAAAAGAGAAAGCTTCAGTAGAGGCATCATTGAGAGTAATCAAGGATACATGGCCGAAAACAGGTGTGTCCATCATTATTGATGGATGGAAAGATTGCAAAAATAGACCATTGATCAATATTATAGCAATGTCCCCTAAAGGGGTGATGTTTTTGAAGGGATTGGATTGTGAGAGGCAAATAAAAGATGCAAGTTTTATTGCCAATATCCTCTTAGAATCCATTGAAATGGTGGGGTCTGAAAATGTTGTCTAAATCATAATGAACAATGCTAAAAATTGTAGGGTAGCTGGGTCTATAGTGGAGGGTATATATAGTCACATTTTTTGGACCCCATGCGTAGTCAACTCACTCAATTTGATATTGCAAAAGATTGGCACACAAATTGAGTGGGTCAAACAAATCTACATGGAGGGCAAGGGGATCCAAATGTTTGTGACTAATCATCATATGTCAGAAGGCATCTTCAGGACCTTCTCCAAGTTGGAGTTGTTGAAGGTAATTTAAATTTGATTTTTTAATATATATTTTATTTTTTAATTTTAATTTTTCATTGTTGATTTGCGACATGTATTTTTTTATACCATGTTAGGCTGCTGAAACTTGATTTGCATCTCACACAATCATCTTAAAACAACTTGTGAAGGTGTGAGAGGCCTTGAGTTATATGGTTATCAACAACTTGTGAAGTGTATGGAGGCAATCAAGCACAAAAGAGCTCAAAAGTAAAAGCATTGATCTTAGATAATGAGTGGTGGGCTCGTGTGGAATATGTTTTGGACTTCATTGAGCCCATCATGAGCATGGTTAGGTATGCTGATACCGATCGCCCAGGTTTGGGTGAAATTTATGATGGTATGGATTCAATGGTGGAGAAAATAAGATCAATAATTGAAGTGAAGCAACATGACTAAATGAAAACATATTTCAAAACTGTGGAAAAGATTATTGTTGACCATTGGAACAAGATGACCACCCCTTTATATCTCTTAGCATTTTCTTTGTCACCAAAGTAATATAGCAAAGAGGTACTTTCATTGCCGAGGAGGGTGCCACCATGTAGGGATGGGAAAATTGCTGCTGGCTATAAGGCAGCATTTAGAAAGATATTTTTAGATGAAGATATACGAAGTATTGACTTGAGCGAGTTTGCCAATTCCATATCCTCAAAACATCATGATATTTTGCTCTTCTAGACGAATATAGGAAAAATGTTGATGAGTGGTGGTATCTACACAGTCAACCATTTATCGACAATCTCCTGCAATTAAAATACTCTCTCAAGTAAGTATGTTTTTATTTATTTATTTTTTTGTTTTTCATTTGACGCTATTATGCTATATATTATATATTTATTTTATAATAATATAATTTTATAATTTATATTTAAAATTATGAATTTATAAAATTAAATACTAAATGTTGTATGCAAATTCACTAGGTTCCAAGTTCTGCAGCTGAGCGGAATTGACGTACATAATTCTTCATCTACTCAGTCAAGTGCAATTGTTTGGGTGCAAAAATGGTAGAGGATTTGGTCTATATACACTCCAACCTTTGTCTCTTGTCACATAAGAAACTTGAATACAATGAGGGTGTGACAAAGAATTGGGGTCTAACCCTTGAGTGTGCTGATTTAGATGCTACATTTGCACAACTTGCCTTAGCTTCTATAGATGAGGCAATTGCTGCACTTGACACACCTAGTGGGGGTGGCAATCTAATTGATTGTGGTTTAAATGAAATTGAATCAAATGTTGACCATGAACTTGATGCTTTTGATGAAGACAAATATGAAGACTAATAAATATTGATTATAATCTGAATTTTCATTATGTAATGACATTTTGAGACTTGAGTATTTACATTTTTGGAAATTATGAATATGATTATATTAGGTATTTAAATATTCTATTTATTAGCAATTATGCTTGTCTTATGAGTATCATTGTTCTTATAATTAAATTTACAATTTGAACATGTTATATATATATATTCCCTTACCCGTACCCAAGGAAAACAATTTTTTTGTATTGTCATACCTTACTCGTACCCAAGGAATTTTTTTTTGTACTGCTGTACCCTTACCCGTATCTAAACTCATACCTAAACTCATACTTGAATCAACAACTTAGCCGAATTCTTTAAAAGCTTGGGACTCAAAAAATGTTCCTGGAAAAACTTGGCAATAACTTTGCAATTTTTTTTGAATATTAAAAAATACAAACTTATAGAAATATTCTTAAAAATGAAGAGAATTACTGAATTTAGGGAACATATTACTGATTTTTTTCGCATATAGATAAAAATTATATAGTCTAGATGGGTCCCCACAAATGAAGCCATGTTAGGTACCCATGTACATATAAAAGTCCCTCCAAAGAAGAAAAACCCCCTTCCCACAAAGAGGAAGTACACCCCCCATAATAGAGAGAAATGAAGTGGAAGGACAAAGAAGCCCCTCCAAAGAGAACCAATGGTAGATGCTTGAAATTGGCTGTAGAAGATTGTCCACGATTGTCGAACAACGTTCCTCCCTTTAGGAAGAAACAAAACCAATGGTATATGCAAGCTATCTTCCCACTCCTAAAAGGAATATGTAGAAAGAAAACTCACGATGTATGGAGGCTCTAAACTTTGTTCAAGTGTCCCCGTGTCGATGCTGAAGGTTGACACAATCAAATCAGGTATTCTAGGCCACATTATTGAAAATGAAAAATTAGAATCTCCTAGAGATTGATGTAGAACACCATCCAAAGACACAAGTATCTTCTCTGAAGATGTCTCCTCCAAATGATGATCCAAAGTCTCCACATTCATATCAAATTGTGATGAATGATCATGTAGAGAATGAACAAGAGGGTCAAAGTGTTCCCTTACAACAACTGAAGAAGAATCAACTCCATCAAAGAGAAGATGAATATCATCAATAGTCTCTACCAAATCTGCAACATGCATCTCCATAAACAAGTCTGAAATACTTGTCAAGAGATCATCCCACAAAGCTGAATTTGAAAGACTATGTATGTCCTGCTGCAAGAAGTTATTGGAAGCTTTCAAAGAAGCAACACTGAGCTCTGAAGTAGCAACAATAGATGTAAGGACCAAAGAGTTGTCCTCAAAGAGAAGACGTGTGTCCTCAATAGTGTCATCTGGATCCAAAATGTGGGACTCTACAAACAAATAGGAAATGTCTAGTAGAAATTGGTCCCAATGGACTGAATCTAGAAGACATAAATAATCCTACTGCAATGAATTGCCAGAAGCTTTTGAATATGCATCTTTGGAATCTGAATCTGCAAGAGGTGATGTTGATGGGGTATCAATGAATTTATCATCCACACAAGATGGGGCAATATAAGTCTCAATATCATCTACAATAGCTTGGTTCTCTAAGGAAACATCACTTTTAGATGAAGATCCAATGTCTCCATACAATTGTTGGATGATGGTCCAAGCAGTGAAAGGGCACTTGGTGTGCTCTACATGATGTAGAATATCCTTAGGAATAGTAAGACATGTTAGTCCATAGACCATGTCATTATTGTTAAACCATGCATTCTTCTGATAATAGTCACTTGGCTCAGGAACAAGTCCAAGGAGATAGGGCAGTAGATCTTGCTCAAGGCAATGCTTCTTTATCCCTTGTTTCCAGGACAAATAGTTCTCTAAATTTAGCTTGACAACAAAAGGATGGAAATAAGTTTTAAGAGACATGTTTAACCCCCCCATAAATGGAACTTTATCTTAGTTTGTGGTTACAAAATGTTTGTATAATCCCCCCAAGATTGATACAAAATAAAACTTTAAGTGAATGCAAAAGGAGACATCAAGAGACAACCCCCTTTCCACTAGTCTCAGAAATCACCCCCCCCAAAATATTACAATGTTGGCACTTTATGATTAGTGTGTTTACAAGGCCTTTTCCAAAATGCAATGCTCAATAGGCTCACAATGGCCCAAATTAAAAATTTTGATACAAAATAAACCTGAGATAAAATCTGAAAAAAATAGTCCTATAGCTGTATATTTCTCTTCAATACCTTTCCAACACTTGTTTGTTTCTGCAAAATGGAGCTCCAGGGCAAAAGTTATGGCCTGTTGAAGAAAAAAATGCAACAACTTTAACCTGCAATATCTAGCAGAAAATGGAAAAAATTCTTTTCAGAACCTTTGTGAATGGAAATTTCTCTTCTCCAAATTTCCAATGATATCTTGTTTGCCAAAAGTGGCCATTGTGGGTGAAAAGTTATGATGTTTTTTAAAAACAGCTAAATTTAGCTTGTAGTGACGATCCCAGCGATTTTTTTTTGCCAAAAATTAAATTCGCTTAAAATAGACAGATTTTATGTGAGAAATAAGGGTTTTTGGGCCATTTGAATGCAATGGCAAGGTCTGTTTGAGCCAAAAATGATCCTACAAAAAGTTGTTCACCAGATCTGAGCTTCAAACCCTTGCTTGCTACTGTGTCATATGGTGGCCAAATTGAGTGAAACAAAAGCCAAATCTGACTTTTTCAAGCCTCCTGGATGCAATGGGATAGTAAAAAATGCTGACACAATAGCCGGAAAGCTGCAATCATCAGATCTCACCAAAAACACACATGCAAATATAGGATTAATAGATCTTCATAATTCCTTTCTGATTCTCCAGATTGTGAGAAGAGCATACAAGAATTTACAAGATCATACAAAAAACTCCAATCTCTTAATCAAGAATCCAAGTACTCAAAACTTTCAAAATATAAGCTTTGATACCATGTTAAAAATTTGAAATGGATTGAGTAACCAAGATCTTCTATGAGAGAGATAAGCTATAAAATTGTAAATGGAAATAACACAATTACAAACCTGAGATTCCAAGAGATGTGCAAATGTCAAAATGACAAGATTGCATTAAGAGCTCAAAGCAAATCTACAAAATAATGACTATGTGCATCAAGCTGCATGTATGTCAAAGTATGCAACAATGCAAGAGAATGAATGAAAATACAAGCTAGGTAGTGAGTTTACATAGAACTAAGGAGAGGATGGAGGTGGCAAACCCAACCAATAGGAATCAACCACAAAAAGTGGATATGGACCACCAAAAGTGAAGATGGCCACCAAAAGTGGAAAGTGTTCCACCCTTTAAGGAAGGGGACACCACATCATTTATCTCCTAGTTATTAAATGATAAACTTACTTTATTATCCTAAGCAAGCTTAATAAAAGTGTAGGGAAAATCTAAGACTAAGGGAAAATAAATTGACTCACTAGGAAAATAAAAACCTACACCAATAGAGGCTCCCCAATATTATCCAAACAAAAGAGACATCTCTATTTTGTTTATAAAAGGGAGATGGAAGAGGTTTGGTGGCTTGTATAAGATAGGTGAGGCCCCAAGAACATGTTCCCAAGGAACACTGATGTAACATCTTCCCTTCTTGAAAGGCTCCAATCTGAAAGCATTGTCCAGTATTAATTTTGGGTTGTTGTGATTGTTTTTAAATGTGATAATTAAAAATACAAGGATGATTGTACACAACACATAGTGTTGGATCTATGCATAATGAAGAGGCGTGTGAATAATTGTCAGGGCCATTGTATTACTATATTATCATGATTATCTCTGTATCATCAAATCTCAACTTACAAGAGAAAATGCTGAACAGATAGGACTATTAACAGTCAGGATGGATTATGTTTGTACTTATCAATGGGCACAGACACAGATCCCAAGCTGTTTTCCTTTTCTCCCTTTTTTTTTTAAAGTACAGGTACTCTACTATAGAAATAAAATTCACTATCCATTATTTTTAGAGTTAACTCACATTATCTTTGAAGTGCAGCATATTTTGGGTTAACTTGCTTCAAGTTGCTATTTGTCATTGTAATGCAGGACTATATCTGCACATATGTGCATGGTTGTATAATTGGGAAAATAAATGCTTTCATAGTTTCCATACTCCTGTGTAATGTTCTCATTTTAGTGAGTATAAATGATTTCATAGTTTCCATACTCCTGTGTAATGTCTTCATTTTAGTGAGTATTGTAAGTCTGAAATATTCATTGTAGATCATATTTCACTTGCTAGAGTGCAACCATCCAAGGCTCTGGTGTAGGTGTGCAGTTGGGTCCAGTTAAATAGCTAATTTTGCAAACTTGCATCTATAAGCATCTTGTCTGTTACTACATTCAATAAGTTTGCTAAGCTATGCACATAGGAGGTTTAATAGCTAATGTTATATTTGGTACTTCAGTACTGTATTGTGTAGTTGTGTTATATAACTTTTGTTGATGATATGTTGTATGTACTGTTTTGGTGTCTTAAGAGCTTTATTGTGATTTATGAGAACAAAGAAAACACTTTCTTAATAATTGTGGTCCTAGTCTGTAGACACATGTCCTCTGATATACATTGTTTATCCATGCTTTGCCACAAATTGTTCCATGCCTAATAGACCTTATGGACTATAAGAATTAAGGACTTTGTTTCCAAGGTCCCAAACATGGGAAAGTGTCTTTCGGTAATACTTCAATTTTGTTTTTGTATTCTTCACCTTTTGTGCTTCTAAATGATCATTTTTCTGTTTTGCTAATACATCCAGTATGCTGATTATCCAAAAGATCAGGTACATGTTCCTTGAGGGTTAAAAGCTGAGCATGAGTGTTACAACTTTAATCTTATTATCAGATGCCAGGTCATTATGGAATGTTGTACTTAAATTCTTTTGTTTGCCAAGCAATATAGTTTATCAGTGTGTAAATGGCAAAGTCAAATGGAGCATTGTGAGCCAAAGTTTATTTTTGAGTGATATTGCAGCACCGTAATAAAATTCTACAAAAATGTAGTAATATGAAATGTACAGGTTTTTCCATGTATAATTAACTGATGGATTATTTTATTGGATCACAATATTTATGAACTATTTGAGAAGTACTAAAAAGATCCTCTCAACAGGCTAACTTGTATATATACTTCTTGCAAAGTAGAGGAATTCCATGTTTCAGCAGAGGAGCTTGGCAAGGGCATTCAACAAGACCATCAAGTCATCTTGAGAAATGAGATGCTTGTTCTTCAGGCATGCATGCTTTTATTTAGTGTTCGTTCATCTGGTGTATTGTAGGAGCTTGTAATTCAGGATGGTTCTTAAGATTATGAATCAGCATTTGTAACTTTTATGCCTTACAATTTTACAGAGCCTGGGATTTGATCTCATTGTCTATTCACCATATCGCTCTATTGATGGATTTGCAGATGATATTGAGGTAATATGTTTCCTCATATTTGCTTGATTTCTTTTTTTTGCTTGTGAGGCTATGACTTGGGATAGCTATTATCTACATGTTATTTTCAATCAAAAATACCATTCAATGGTAAGATGTATGCATGATTACAGGAGTCTCTGAGTACATGGTTAGTCATCTGAGTTTACAGAGCCTGGGATTTGATCTCATTGTCTATTCACCATATCGCTCTATTGATGGATTTGCAGATGATATTGAGGTAATATGTTTCCTCATATTTGCTTGATTTCTTTTTTTTGCTTGTGAGGCTATGACTTGGGATAGCTATTATCTACATGTTATTTTCAATCAAAAATACCATTCAATGGTAAGATGTATGGATGATTACAGGAGTCTCTGAGTACATGGTTAGTCATCTGAGTTTGAGTTCAAGCAGGCCTAAACGAGACTTGTCTGTGCTAAGCTTGAGTCACACTGGTCCTTACAAAATCTCTGTGCAAATCATTTTTGGAATGAAGACTGTTTAGTATTGAGTCTGTTCTGTGTTGAAGTCTGAGTTCATACTCAGCCCACAGAGTTCATATTGGTCTATAATTGGTAGTTCAATTTACCAACAGCTTTCATGCTTGTTACATTGAATGGCCACTTTGCTGGAATTGTGCAAGTTTGGGTTAGCTAGTTCTATATAATTTTGGGGATGCCTGATAAATTCAAAAAGAAACTAAATTATTTGGGAATCTTGGAGTCACTATATTAGCCAGTTTTTAATCTTCCAATAGGTCTTAGGATCAGGAAAATAATGAAGATTGCATTTTATTGGTCAGTTTTAGGTTATGTAGGAGAAGGGCAGAGAGATTCTGTGTAAGAATGGTATTTATCAGTTGTTAACCCACAAGCATATTGGGTTTGTATCTACTGAGGGATGACCACAATATTAAATAATTAATGCTGAAAAAATTACTTGTTCATTATGGCTGTGTTAAGTTCAATTACCATGGCCTTAGAACAGTCTAGACTCCATGTAATAAAACACACAGTGTGGCAGTTTTGAGTCCAATTCCTTAATTTTCTTCTCAAATGCATGACATTGGCGATAAATATATTGACAAAGAAACCATCAACCAAGCCAGGATATCCACTTTTTAAATTCCTAGCTTTTGCATCCAATATCATTATCATTTGACAGAACAATTTTTTGGTCTGGGTGAGCAATGTGCTTCTCAGTTTTTTAAACTGGCACCTCGACTGATGATGATTTAGAGTAATTTCTTGGAATACCTATGATGGAATTTTTGTTATTGTCATGGTGTCAATATGGATTGTTCATTATCAAATGATTTAGAAAAACATTTTCGACTTCCACATCGAGGACTGCCTTTTGCATGATATTTTGAGTACCATTTTTGACTGCAGGCAATGCCTTGAAGGGACTCAGTATCGGTCACGTTCTTGATGACCTTTTTAAATGCTGATGAACTAAGCTTTATTTGAATAACCCTCACTTGTTACTGCTGGTACTAACACTTGCCGATTGCCATTGATAAAAACAAATGTAGTTTGTCTCTTAACAAGCATTTTTTACAACTTTTGAGGGTATTGGAAGACTCTGCATCTCTGCCTGATTAGTTACATTGTCAAGCCAAATTGGCATGATAGGCACATTTGATCACTGTACCAACTCTTTAGATTCTTAGAAGTAAAATGGATAAACACAAAATGGTCTGTCAAGCATTATAAGCAGCTGTGCATGTGAAAGTGGAGAAATTTTATGGTGCTCATCCTTGATGGATTTCAAATAACTCCAAGTCTTACAAGTCATGAAAAAATTGTTATTTATCTGAATACAATGAAGCTTTGTCATAGAGTTTGCCAAATTTTAATGTAAAAATTAAAAAAATGGCAAACTTAATCAAAAGGTAAAAAGTTTGTCAAAAATTGCTCACCAAAAATTGTATAGCCTGAAAATCTTAGAAAGCCCAATAATTGGTACGGTTTTGACTTTTAAAGAAAAAATATAAAAAAGTAGTGCCCATAAGGGTTTTTCTTTTTAGTTTTTCAAACCTGTGACTGTCTTTGCTTTTCATTAACATTTGTTGTTGTATGGTGTACCTGTAGCCAGTGTCTTCTGTAAATATTTGCTGCGAGTTTTCTGTATCCTCTGCGCTTTGCGTTTTTCTGTTCAATTTGGCTGGCGTTTCTTGCTGCTGTGAAGCTACTTCCATGAATGGCATTAACCTTTGTGTAGGTGCAGCCTGTGTCTGTTGTGAGTTTTCTGTAGCCCTGGTCCTCTGCATTTGCTGTTCAGTTAGGCAGCCGTGTGTTGCTGTGGTGAAGCTGCTTAAGTTATGTTTTATAAAACAGTTTTTGAAATTTAGACTTTTACAGTATATTCAGTCTTGACTTTTCTTTCATAGGACATTATTTTAAATTTTGCCCTATCTTAAACTTTTAATTAACATTTTATTATTAGTTAGCTCTTATTAGATTTTAAGGTTTCAATATTAATTTTATAACTTTTTTTTGGATTAATTAGTTAGAATTCTATTGGGGCCCTTGTCCATGCAACTACTAAAACCAAGTACAAGCAAATAACAGCCATATCGACTGAACTGGTAGAAAACAAAAAAGCCCGAAGGTGAAAGCCATAGAGGGATGGTGCCAGTGAACACAATCAAATTATGAAAACAAAGAAATATGGGCCTATAGATCTCTAGACACCCACCAACTACCCATCCCTTAAGCTGACCTGCCATCATGCTCAGCTGAATTTCTCTCTGCCACCCAAGCCTCCACTTCATCCTTTGACCCTGCAGGATTGTCTCCATGGTTTGACAAGGCTTGGAAGTTGACACCGTGAATTATCTCCTCTTCAAGATACTATCCACCAGTGATGGCAAAGTAAAAGCATTGGTCACCTCTAGCATTCCATGATTGTCTGTTCCCAGAAGACTTGTAACAAGTATCCTTAAATTCAAACAAAATGCCTTCAAATCTCACAACCCATAATTTAGTGCCAACAAATTTTTATTAGTTTGACATCACCCATGGTAGTCGGTCTAAGTTACCGTGTTCTTCACTTTTGCATGGGGATGATTTGAAATCTTTGGCAATTTCTTTTTGTAGTCATAGGAGGCATCCAGCACAAAGATCAGAAAATTTAAATTTTAGCAAGCATAATGGCACGAATTTGAAATTTCAAATTCTGCCATGACATGGGCTCTTTGGTCCTACAGGCCTTTCCATTTTGACTCTGTACAGCACTAG
>VDFB02279786.1:83746-126771 GCA_007258455.2 Sequoia sempervirens | reverse complement strand
GAGAATGATCAGGTGATTTTGGGAACGAAAAGAGGCCTTCCCTAGCATTTACCCACCCATCTTGAAATTTTGATAGTCATTTTTTGTCCACAACAATTGAATGAGTATTTCTTACGACATTTGCACTACTCTTCATTGACACTTTTTGCAAGAATGCATTCATTGTTGGCATGGTCAAACAATGTTGAGTTGATAAAAACCAAGAGAGGTTAGTGTGGATAGGTGCCATATCCACTTCTAGGTCTAGAAAAAGCATTTCTAAGTTCCATGAGCTTCGAAAAATTCTCAATCATAGTTTGGTAATTTTTTTCTCTTAGGTCTAGACCTCAAGAGACTATGCCAGAATAAAACACTCCAAAATTATAAGTTGACTTGAGGAATGATAGGTTTTCCCTAGCATTTACCCATCAACCTTGACATTTTGGTGTAGCTAGTCTTTCAAACCTACTTATAATTTTATAATTTTGTAATTTCGCAACTTTTGTTTAAATAATCATTTTCCCATGTCCAACCTAGGGTTGTCCTATTTTTCTCATTTTGTGGACATAATGATACCCCATAGCTAGCTAGATATTGGTGTGTACTACCCTAGGAAAGAAAAATATTGTATTCTTCTAACATGTATTTATGTGATTTGATGATCTTGTGTGTTGTTATGAATATCCCTACATGAAAATGGGTTGTTATGTGGATTAAGAAAGCCTTATAATCATGAAAAAACTCCTTTTTATGAAGTTAACCATTATTACTAATAATCCATGTTATAACTGTTAAAATTAAGCGAAGGATACTACCACTTGGCAATGTTAAATAAGAATTATATGAGATTTTTCAATATTTTATGGCCAATGGCCACTCATCAAACTTATCAAGTGTTCTCATTGGCTCTAAGAGCTCAGGATTGGCAAGTTCATGAGCAATTTAGAGGATTTTATAGAAGAAATTGAAGAGTATTTGGATGGAAGGCAAGTAAGTTGATATATTTTTATAATTCTTCAACTTGTATTTCCTTGATCCCATCCCTTGCAAAGCTTGAAGGTAGCATTAGTACATAACCAAATATGAACTAAAAACCAAAATTATAATAAAACTACTAAAAACCAAAAGTATAATAAAAATACTAATCAATGAATCTTATACTATTTACTTTTCTCCTATCAATAGTAATATGTGTGATGATTAAATGCTTATAAAGTCATGTTTTAGTGATGTACTACCTTCTTTTAGCCATTATGGTGTTTTTCTTTATGATCAATATTTTTCACTGCATATGAACCCTATGGTATTCAAGGTAGTCTTTCACATAATGATAACTT
Source organism: Sequoia sempervirens (assembly GCA_007258455.2). NCBI lineage: Eukaryota > Viridiplantae > Streptophyta > Pinopsida > Cupressales > Cupressaceae > Sequoia > Sequoia sempervirens. The sequence goes on along the minus strand of VDFB02279786.1, from coordinate 125,455 downwards.
CCATGATGATGGCATGCATATTTCTCCATCTCTCCTATCTTGATGTATTGACTATTGGAGAAAGAGGTTAAATGATGTTGCAACTATAGATACTAACGATAAAGGAATCAAATTTGTTGAAGTTTACCAAGGCAACTATTATATATTAATATACTTTAATGGTTTATAATATGTCTTATACATGTCTTCTAATTCATTCCTCATGCTTTACTCTCACGTTACCATCTTCTTAATTCTTCCTATATATGGGTCTAGAATGACCCTAATGAAGAATACAATAACATAAAACCTATTTTATCTTTACAACATTTTGCATGGGACTAAATCATTGTCTCATCCTTAAGACAATCTAGTGAAATGAATTTTAACATTTTTTCTTCTCTAAGTTATTATTGTGACAACCTTTCTTTATCTAGATCTTCATCTACGTGGGTAAAAAATTGTAATTGGAATCTTTATCATTGTGACATGTTTCCATTTTATTTGTGCCTTTTTCGTTATTCTTTACTTATGGGGCTATGTTATATGACACCCCTTTATTCTACTACCTATTCTACCTATGAATTAATGGAAGCATCTTCATCTTTAACTTGATTTTCTTATGATCTCCAATCAATGTGGTATTTCCCTTGTAGGTATCTTTTTCTTTATTTTAATGAAAAAGAGGGGTAAAATTTTATTCAATCAGAGAAACCCAAAGAATACAAGAAGCAATACCAAATAAGTCCAGGGCCCATAAGCACCCCAAGCCAACAAAAACCCAAGTACAACAATTCCAAAAAATAGGAAAACAAGAGCATGTTCAAGGACCATGGATATCCTCATGAATCAACATCTTCAATTTTTAAAGATAGTCTCTAGGAAGATGCTCCCAATCATCAACCTTCCAATCGCCGCTAAACTTTGAAACCCATTTTGATAAACAATCTAGAACATTATTCCACTCCCTTGGGATATGAACAAAGGTCACCGCCTCTAGAGAATCTCTTAACTAGTGAATCTATTGCACCACCAAAAGCAATTTCCAATTCACCCCATCAAAACTTCGCTTGTTCAACAAATTAATCAAGATCTAAGAATTAGATTCACAAATAACCTTGTGCCACCCAAGTGCATAAGCCTTTTCTAGAGCAATAAGAATATCAAAAGTCTCCATAAGATTATTAGTCTGATGGCCTTGATAAATGGAGAAGAGAAAGAGGGCAGCCCCAGAGCTATCTCTCCCCACTCCAACACTAGCATAACCTAGATTACCCTTGGAAGAGCCATTAGTGTTAATTTTTAAGAACCCAACAAGAGGTGGGGACCGCCTGCCTTCTCTCTAGATTTCCCCGATGGGATGTCTTCTCCCCTTTGAACAAGTCCTCCTTGAGCTTAGACGATTCAAGCCCAAACTTTGTAACAACATTACCTTTCCAGCATCCATGGGAGCCCCCCTCACACTTAGCTGAAATAGTCTCCTGAAGCATACCAAGAACCCGTTGCCATAATTGCACCTCCACCAAATTTTTATCCTGGAAGATCCTATGATTTCACTCCAACCAAATCTACCAAAGAATACATGAAGGCCCAATAGTCCACACCATTTGGAGAGGGAAAGACTGAGTAGGTGACCTCCCTAGATTCCTCCAAAATTTAGTGAGGGATAGAGCATGCACACAATAATTTCTCCACATTTCTCACCAAAGCTACTAGATGGATCTAGCGAAGGCACATTGGAAGAAAATATGTGAAGAAGACTCCTCACTACTACCAAAAAGAAAACAAATTGAGGGACCCTGTAAGCCTCTCTTCAAAATATTATCCCAAGTAAGACATATGTTACGAACAACTAACCAAAGGAAAAATTTGTATTTAGGCCAAGAAAACTTATTCCACACAAATTTCCACCAAGGGACTTCATCCTCCCCATATTTCCTCCTATCCAGTTCCTAATACCCAACCGCCACCGAGTAAACACCCTTTTGGTCAGGAGCCCATGCCAGGACATCCTTCCACTGCAAAGTGCATCAAGATATACTTGCTAAACTCTATGACATCTCAACATGAGCTTCATTGATCAAGTGCTTGACTCCTTAGCAGGTAAAAAAGTACTTATCCTTTCTAGATGGATTCAATGGCTATAACCAAATTAGAATAGCTCTAGAGGACCAAGATAAAACAACCTTCACATGCCCTTGGGGAACATATGTTTATTTTTTCCTTCCATTTGGACTATGTAATGCTCCAACCACTTTCCAAAAGGCAGTGTTCAGTGTATTCTCAAATTTTGCACATGACTCCATGGAAATCTACATGGATGATTACACAGCTTATGGGGACACATATGATGAAGCACTTAATAACCTAGAGACAGTCTTAAAAAGGTTTCAAGAACATAATTTATCCCTGAGTCATGAGAAATGTTTCATGATGATGACCAAAGGGATTGTGCTAGGAAATTTTGTCTCAAAGGATGGCATTCAAATGGATCCCAATAAAATTGAAGTAATCTCAACACTCCATGTACCCCAAAAACAAAAATATGTTAGAACTTTTCTAGGACATGCTAGGTACTATAGGAGGTTCATACAGGACTTTAGAAAAATTGCAAACCCATTATTTTTTTTACTCACAAAAGATGCAAAATTTGAGTGGACAATTGCTTGTCAACACTCTTTTGAAGCACTCAAGATAGCATTGACCAAAGCACCTATCTTGAGAGGACCAAATTGGACCTTTCCTTTCCACATACATACAAATGCTTCTAATTTTGCTAGAGGATTAGTGTTTGGACAGAAGGAAGGTAATAAATACTGTGCCATTTATTATATTAGAAAGAACCTATAATGGGCATAACTCAATTACACAGTAACAAAAAAAGAGATGTTGGCAGTTTTCTATGCAATTAACAAATTTAAACACTACATCACAGGGTATCCAGCATTCATCCACACTAATCACACAACAATAAGGTATCTAATGAAGAAACTAGTAGCTGGTGGTAGGGTTGTTAGATGGTTGTTCTTACTTCAAGAATTTGACGTCGCCATAGTGGATAAGTCAGGTAAAGTAAATGTAGTGGCAAATTTTCTATCCAAACTACCAACTCAAGTAGCAGAATATGTTGATAATTCTTTTCTAGATGAGAATTTATTTTCTCTATCTCTACACACACCTTGGTTCGTTGGCATTTCCAACTATCTAGTAACATGATAGATACCACCTCATTTCTCCCCTAGAGAAAAGAGACAATTGGTACAAAAAAAAATTCCCTACTCTTGGATAGCTAGTTATTTATTCTACACAAGACCATATAACATTATGAGAAGATGCATCAGAGAAGATGAGGTCTATGATATCTTCAAATCCTACCATTATGAACCTTGTGGGGGAAACTTTTTAGTAAAGAGGATTGTGCTCAAGATTCTCACCACAGGTTATTACTGCCCTACTCTCCATAAGGATGGAGTGAAATATACTAGGAGTTGTGATAGGTGTTAGAGAATGGGAAGACCAACTAAAATAGATGAGATTCCTTTGCAATTATAATTAACACTAGCACCATTTGATAAATGGGGGCTAGACTTTATTGGCCCAATATCACCAGCATCAAATAACAGGGAGTATATATTAGTCTACATAGATTATTTAGCAAAGTGGGTAGAAGTTAAAGCATTGCAGTTTGCAAGATATGGAAACGTGGAAAAAATTCTATATGAAGATATATTTACCAAGTATGGAGTACCAAGATAAATTGTTACAGATCAAGGTCTCCAGTTTACATCGGAACTAATCAATAAATTGTTGAAAGAATATGAGATCATTCATAGGAAGTCAACACCCTACCACCCTCAAGCCAATGGCAGGTGGAAGTTACAAATAGGGAGATTGAAAAAATTATGACCAAAAAAGTGCATATTCACAAGAAGGATTGGGCAACCGGGTTGCCTGAGGTAATATGGGCCTATAGGACAACTTGAAAGACTATAACAAGATTTACACCATATGAGTTGGTGTATGGAAAAACAACATCACTTCCTATTAAGTTTGAATACAAAACACTAAGGACAACAATACAACTAGGACTGGACTTAGCAACAACACAGAAGGAGAGATTGCATAATTTGAATGCATTAGATGGAATAAGGATGGAAGTTATGCACCACATTGAGGTTCTTCAAAAATAGAGAATTAGATGGCATGATCAGTTCATCAAAACTAAGGAATTCAATGTGGGAGATTAGGCTTTGCTCTATGACTCAAGGTACAAGGACTATAAAGGAAAGTTACAAAAAAGGTGGTTAGGTCCCTATGAAATACAAGTATTCCCAAACGGTGCAGTATAGTTGCAAACAATTGATGCAATCAGATTTTCACTATTAGTTAATGGACATAGATTGAAACTTTATAAGAAGTCAATGTATAAGAATGAATTTATTATTTCCTTAATGCACCAATATGGACTAGAGAGTGACTCTAACAAAAACATTAAGCAGACATCAAATATTCGGCAGTAGATACAATAGGCTCTCCACATGACACAACAAATGAGCTACATAGCTCACCTACTGAGGTCATTTCGGTATAATTTCCTACCACATTTCATACATGGACACACAAGATAGGTGGTAACAACCAACAATCATTTTCAAGTGCAATCCATGATGCAGTAGGGACATGCAGCTTCATGCCTATAGGTGACAAAATTCAGAAAGGGACTTGTTGTTGAAGGCACTTGTAGCACTTTCCTGTCAAAAATTCAAAATTTCAACCAAATTAATTGTATATCCATTCATCTACACTTTATCTTTCGTCCATGCAGCCTCAAAGCTATCATTTCACTACATAAAGCTTCATCCACCTCATCCCACATACCATTCATATCAACTTTCTTGATTTCCATGCGCTATGCCATTTATTTCACATCACATCATCATACATTTAGTAGCCTTTCAAAAACATCATTCACCATGTGCCATGTATTTATATCATTTATCACCAATTGCAAGTATGATAGGTCACATCAAATATCATTGCGGGCAATTCAAATCGCTATCACACAAGCTAAGTTTTAGTTCACTACACTTCTACAGGTACACATATTAATGTTTAATAATTATCATAGATGGAAATTGTTTTATTACATGTTTACATATTAGATTTCGCATGCTTCGTATCATTTTTAATATTTCCAATACATCATTTCACCCTATGCCAGGTGTAATGCAATTAAGTGAGGACACTGAACACCTTTACTTGGGGGGAAGTAGTACTCTTCATTTTCATTTTCTTGATTTAAAAAACCCAAACACTTTTTGCAAATCCTTTCCCATTCTATTTCCCCATTATGTATACAATCCTACCATCCAAGCTACAATTCAAACTCCATCAAATCTAAAATTCAAACTCAAAAGGAAATAAGAAGGGGTAGAACAACTACAATTGGAAAACACAACCACACATGCAGAAAGGGATTAGTGTGGTTAAAGTGATAAACAGAGAATTTGAGCATAAATAGAGCATATTGTCATCATGGGTGGAGATATAATCCAAAGAGAACCATCTACACACAAGCAACTGATGGAAGATAGATTAGTGTTGCCTATTTTTCAGCATGTTAGATGGATAAACTAGTTCTTGAAACTCACATAGTTCAACAAAGTTATGACCAAAAAATTTGTTGCTACTTTACAAAATGATGAGGCAATTGTAAGAGGGTTGAAATGGATTCTTCAGAGGCTTCCATTATAGAGGTTTTAGGATTTCCAAGAGTAGGGGAGGAGTTTCCAGTCAGGGCAACCACTGTCGCTACTAGGGATGAATTTAGAGAACATGGACAGAGCTTGGACTTATCATCCCAAGGTACTAAAAGATTATCCTTGTCATGGGTTTGGGATTTTGTTTCTTCATATATAATCAAGTATCTCACATGTGATGGTAGGCAGTCTCTGTTATACACAGTCCATTTCAAACTTTTAAGTCACCTTCACCATAATAGGAATGTAAATGTTTCCAATTTTCTTTATAATATGTTGAAAAGAATGAGTCTTGAATATAAAAGGAAGATAAACAACACTATATTTTCACATTACTGCTTAATTACCTTGTTGATAAAAATAATTTTGAGGGCCTCAGTTCCCACATGTTTCATGGGAGAGCTTCTTAAGTTGTAGTCATATTAATAACATTCTTAAGGAACTTGTTATTCTAGAAAATGTGGAATCACTTGTTGTATCAGGAAGAGAAATGCCCTCTAGCTCCCTTGTTGCTTCACCTACCCACAGTAGAGGAGAGCTAGAGGAGAAGAGCCTGCAAGACTCGCCACTTGCAACCTCTAAGCAACTCGTAGCAGGAGATACCCAAGAAACCCCCACTTCTGACAAAACACTAAAAATCGGGAAGAGAAAAGGTGAATCTTTTTTTGCACCTACCAAGAAGCAAAAGAAATTCACACAGTCTAGGAATTCACATTGATTGAAGAAGAAAGGTGTTATGATGGGATCAATTAAGAAGTAAGAAAAAGAGGATGTCTTGATAGTAGAAACTAATTCAAAATTAAAGGGGGATACCCCTGACAATGTAAATACACTAGTTAAACAACAATGGTATTTCAAAAGCACCTTTGAATCTGATTTAGAGGATGCCTTTATTGCTAAACCCCACAAGGCTCTGATAGTGAGGGTTGTGATTATTCCATGAGTGATGATAATATTTTTTTAGAAAAATATAAAGATTTGTTATAGAGGAAAGGAATTGCAGGAGGCACTTGGTAGAATAAAGCAATTGGAGGATTTATTGAAAAATTATCAATTAAGGGAAAATGAGAGGGAGGTGAAAATTAAAGAATTAAAGGAAAAATTACAAAAATTTGAACATGAGTCCAAGCTGCATGTTCTTGCAAAGCTTGTTGTTGTGGAAACAGCGAATAAAGAACCTGTCTCTAAAGGTAGATCTCCTTTTATTAGAACCCCAATTGGCCCCATTATTATGTCTCTAGGATATGATTTGTGGAAAATAACTGATGAATTCCCCCAGTAGAAGGAAGCTTGGAAAAAAGAAAAACCAGAAATGACAACTAACCATGTTACGGTTCTTGAGCATAAGGAAATTGAATTGAAGAAGCTGACAATCAGAGTTGAGGAAATTATAGATAAGGTTGCACAAATCCTCAAATTTAGGACACCCACCAGGGTGTATGCTTTATTTTTGCAAGAGAAATTTATGTGTTTTCAATTCAGAAAAATAATTAGTAATTGCCCTGAGTAGAAATTTTGAGTTTTTAAATATATTTTTTTTATTCTACACCAGCTATACAAGATCAATTGCATGAATTTTACCTGCATAATATTGCTCTACTAGATGATACAAAATTGAACCCATGGATTTTTATGAGGGATTTACATGTCAAAGAACTAGCTTCTTACTTTAGGAGCAAGCAATAGAGGGGTTAAATAATGCAAGACTATGTTGAGAGAAAGAAATCTATTACTTTCCATATTAGGAAAGAGTCAAAGGACCTTGGTATAGTCATAGAGGAATGGACAACTCTCCTAAAGCATAAGGGTGCAGGTAGAAGAATCATAAATGTTAGAGAGAATGATTATGTTAGGATACAACAGCTAGCTATAGGTGTCATCCATCATGTTTTTAAGTTTGTGCAAGGAAGGTGGGAAAAATTGACTACTGAATTACAAAAAAATGAACCACACTCTTAATATAACTTTGTAGCCATGCTTGAGATATTCCATAGGTGTATAGAGATTTCCAGAGATAAAGAACTCATATGGGTACCTCTTACCTTTCATCCATCGATGTTCTTGTATCTAGTGCCACATTGGACAAGGGAATAAAATGTATAATGGGAAGAGGTAGGCCATTTCAAATGGGCAAGACTCTCAACTTATGGAGGCTACTACTTGAAACAAGGAAAAGGAGTGGATGTGGTTACATATTTCAAGGAAATGACCTTGCAATACAACCTTCGATCCTAAACTGATTGCTTGAGGAAAAGCAATATCATAGTTGGGGGGAAATGATGAGACCAAGTATTAGCTAGTTTTTTGTTGTTTTAGTTCATGATTTTAGACATTTCCAGATACTCATTTCATATACATTCCTAAACTTATCTTTTTATTTATTTCATGCAACTTGAACCATTTTGATGTATGGAATTATGATTATGATATATGATGGTAATTGCATAATTAAATGTGTGAGTGCATATGAAATGTAGAATGGATCTATGTTTAATTTATGGTTATTAGTATTGTGTATATGTTAGATGAATTAACTCTTTGCATTCGAGAAGTCAGAGTAAGCAGAGTGTAACCCACAACAACTAGAAAGTGTAACCCACAGCCAAAGGATTTCAGAAAGAGATGCGGGGGAAATTCTAGAACAATAGGAACACAACAGTTGCATAAGTGGAAGCACTCTTTAATGAGGATGATTTTGAATCACTAGACCATTTAATAAGATAGTTGAAGGAAGGAGTCTACAATGATTTGGAAGCCAACGTGACTGTTCTCACAGTACATGTCTATGTTATGTCGCTAAGGAAAGAGTTCCAGTCCTAATTGTCTTCTTCCATATTTTTAATTACACTTTCAGTTACATAGACTTTTTCACTCTCTATTTCATAGGGGAATGGTAATTTTCATTTAGTTTTCTATTTTGAGTCCTCATTCTAGTAAACCTCTCCCGAACATATATAGTTGGCTCGATGGTTGAGGAGTAGATATAGCATGTGGATATGTTGAAATAGATATAGTTTCTCTATTACATAGATAGTATTTTGTTAGTTTCCAACTATGCTTTCATGAATAACTTATCTCTAAAGATTCTTGTCCGCTTGTGAAATCTAGTTATCTACAATGAAGATGCTTCATTTTATCATTATGTTCAATTAATTCAAGAAGTTTATATTTGATTTTATTTTGTGGGTATAGTCACTTGAGCACGGGCCACTCAAGGTAACTATTCTCCACTTTAATTTCTTCATTTTAATTTTTGTTGTCATATTAGATGCTTTCATTATTACAGTCATCTTAATCAAATTCTTCATTTCCTGTATCTGTGAATGAGATTGTAAATAAGATCTTGTATTATGCTTCATTCTTTGTTGTCTTTATACATTATCCTCTGGACAGAGTCAAAGTTAGTAGTGTTAAGTGCACTACAAAGTTCAGGTTTTAACAACAAACTAGTCACAGTCTTAAGTTATAAGTATTTGTAGCAATAGTTCCAGATTTAATCATTTTTCTTATTTTGCAATTTAAGCTTTAATTCCTTTTCAATATGAGTCAACCACCTATACTAGATGATATAGGCAGTATGAAATCTTGATCCACATATAATGCTAGTATCATCACAAGCTTACGTTAGCCCTGATTGTTAATTCAATGGAGTCTTTACAAGGGTCTGGTAGAATGTTCAGTTAGGAACCACCTCTGAATTGTGTGTCCATCACCAAGTTTACTGAGCATTAGTTGGGCATTACAAACACTCTACAAAGTTCCTGTTGGAAATGGGCCCACATAAAGGGGTACTCCCAAATACACAAAAGGAATATTTCCAATGTGAAATCTAAGAATATGAGAAATCCTAGATTGAATAAGAGGAGTGTTGAAAAAGAAGGAAGAGGACTTTACTTAATTAATCATTTGTCTAGAAGTTACAAGGTATATAGCAATAACCTGTATGAAGTTGCTCGCTTCACTGATTCTAGCTACACCCAAGAGTGTATATCATCTACAACCTATAAATGAGACTAAGGAGGAAAGCCTCCACCCCAACTCCACCCTTGAATGAGCCCTTGTCTCAAATGGGCTTTTAGAAGTCTTCCCAATCCTTCAGCCATGATAATGAGTAAATAAGGTAACTGGGGGTCACCCTATCAAAGACCCCTAGAGGCACCAAATAGAGAGGAAGGTGCACCATTAATCAACACAAAGTAAGACACCAACATGACAAAACTCATCACCCAATTGATCCAACCCTCATCAAACCCAAAAGCATAGAGAACCTTATGAAGAAAGGACCATTTGACCCGGTCATAAGCTTTAGCCATGTCCATTTTGATGAACATGAAATTTTCTTTGGATATCTCCATGGAATGGATAACCTCAGTAGAAATAACTAGGCCATCCTAGATATGTTTGTCTGGCATAAAACCCCTTGCTCTTCCAAAATAACTTCGGGTAACCATGGTTTCAATCTCTCAACAATTAGTTTAGAGGTGGTCTTATAGATCACATTTCAAAGGGAAATTGGCCTAAAAATTTTGAGATAATTTGTTCCTTCTCTCTTGGGAATAAGAGCTAGAAAGGTAGAGTTCATAGCTTTCAAAATTTGTTTACTATTGTGTGATTGTTTCACAACCTCCAAAAGATACAATTTGATAATCTCCCAAAATTCCTGAAAAATTCAATTGGGAACCCATCAAGACCAGGGGCCTTACCTTTTTTCATACTGAAAACTATTTCCTCAATCCTTTCCATGGAAATCAATCGATTGAGCTCAACATTTTCTTCAAAGGGAACAACAGAGGGAATACAATCCAAAACTTGGTTCACTTCCCCAATTCCTCAGGAGAATCCTCTACGAATAAGGAAGAGAAGTAACAAGTAGCATCTTGTGAGATATCCCACAAAGAGGATAACTGAACACCCTGGGAGGCAACAATTGAAGAAATTAAATTTCTATGTCCCTTGGCTTTGATAGAGTTAAAGAAGGTTGTATTCATATCTCCCTCCTGAAGCTAGTCTATCCTTGACTTCTATTTCCAAAACAACTCCTCTCATAACTCCTATTATAATAACACCTTCAAAGATTCCTTTTCATCCTTAAGGGACTCCTAGGTAAACCCATGATTTTTGTTCTACCTAGTGATGATATTCAAATAATTCTGTGTTGTTGATTTCTCCCTAAAGACATTTCCAAAACATTGCCTATTCCACTTTTTTAGATGGAATTTCATAAATTGGAGCCTCTTGATGAAGGAATACATGGTTGTTCCATGTGGAGGCATACCTTTAATCCACCAATCTTTCAAAAGGTCCTACAAAGTTGGCTCACACAGCCACATAAGCTGAAATTTGAAAGAGGGGCACTTAGCACTATCCCTCCCACGAGCTGAGAATTTTATCAGCCAATGATATGAGCCCCTCCACTCAAGAATTTATGAGTTGGAGATCCACTGATTACCTTGTTGTCACAGGGATTTGCACCTGCATGCAAAGTTGTGAAACTTTGCTATCCTGTGCAACATTGGACTAATTTCAAGTTATGGGTACCCTATATGAAACTAGACCTTTGGATTCTAGGTCGGCTTCCTATTGAATCTTTTGATTAATTATGCGTAATTTTTTTGGAAAAGGGGAAAAAGGGTTGAAATAAAACATAAATTGAAATCTGAAACTCGGTAATGCACCTAATTGACTTGAAGAGCATAGACTGATTCACAACTAATCCTTTACGAAGCTTATTTTCACAACTTAGATTGGACAATTCAACTGCACCAATGATTCACAAAAAGGCCTGATAATTCATTCTTTATGAAGGAAAATGTTATTTTCACAACTTAAAGATAAGGATATATTAAAAGCACAATTTATGACCCGCAACTAAGATTGTTTTTCATGTACATGCATTCACAAATGTGACAGAAATTTAAAGGTTCTGATGTCAAACACATTAAATTTTCATCCAAAACATTCATAAAACAAAACACCTGAATCTAAGAAGGATAATATTTAACTTGCAATGACAAAAGAAGGAAAACTCTGCAAATGATAATCTAAGATAACCTATAAAATCTGCTAAATATCATAAAACTATGAAAACTAAATTACATGTGGTCTCTTTGCTGAAGGCAAAGGTAGAAAACAAGAACTAAGGAAAAAAGACTAAGTCTTTTTCCTATATACAATAAAGGGCTTCAAAAAGCCAAGAGAAAATAACTGAAGTCAAAATATTTGAACTACAAAGTTGATGCGAAACTACAAAGCTGATGTGAAACTGCAGTTATGTCTCACCATTTGCTCCATTTTTCTTTGCATGATTTCGGGAAAAAGGGACTATTCGATTAAATATTAAAGATAATCAATATGATTATTTTAATATTTATCATGTGAGCTCGCTTTTTTTCTTACATTGCATGGTAAATATTAAGGTAATAAAATGTTACCTTTAATAATTAATTACATATTTTGTCTTATTTAAAATCATGCAAAAGATACAAGCTAAGTGTTTTTCACTTTAAAATTAAATGATAATATTGAGACTTAACTTTCAACTTCACCAATATATATGATGAATCACCTTTGGTCGTGCAAGTTTGAAAAACCTGCAAAAAAGGCCTCAAAACTGGAGCAAACTGAGTGATTAAGTGTCCAAAACTCCTCTTGAGTGATGGTCAACCCATGTGGAACCTAAAAACTAATGTAGAACTGCCCTTTGAGCCTTACAATCCTCCTAAAAAGGTGGATTTATCTTTTTCCTTAGAAGTGGTGAAGATTTCTCAAAAATTACGAACTGGGTCAGTGAGAAATTTAAAGGGTTTTTTTGCCTAATTGTTTTATAATTTATATCCAAAAATCACAACAACTTAGATCGTATTTTTTGAGATATGATTGAAACACGCGACCACTATTCGTTGCATCTTTTGAATCTGAGAAGGCAGCATGCTGGGCTCAACCCTTATGGGAGCCTATTTTACACCACATGCTAAAATGTTGAACATGATGAATTAGCCATGAATCATGTACCTGGACCTGATAAATCTTTGAATGTGTGGTTTTATTATCTAATTTGGTCAAATGTCAAAAAAAATTCTCACCCCAGTTTAATAAGTGCCTGATAAAACTTTACTAATTTAGCTCGTAGCTAAAAATTAGTAACATACCTATCCAAAAACTAGAAACCAAGAACCTGTCCAATCTCTCAGAAATAGAGTTCCCCCCACATCTCCTATTACTCCAAGTGAACAGACCATTGAGTGGCTTTATATCAATCAAGTTCAACAAAGCTATATTATCTCTAATCACTAAAGAGGAAGACTCAAGTCAATCCAAACCACCCCTGTTTTCATCAAAACTAAGGATAGCATTAAAATCCCTTACCAAAACCTAGGGGAGCAAAGGAGCTAGGGATCACACATACCTTATATGATCCAACAAACGAAGTTTACCAATCAAATCAGTCAAATCATAGACATTGGAGAACAAAAGGATTTCTCCAAAGTCAAATCTTGAAGCAACCATGGACAAGGAGCATCTACCCAAAATCCACCACAGTGGGGAAATCTTTCGCTTGTCCCAAAGACAAGCAATTCCACCAGCACTACCCTATGCTCCAATGCACGGGCATTGACCTCGCCACCAAAACTTAGAGGCGACCTTGACCATACCTTCCACTAATAACTTAGTTTCCTGAATAAAAATAACATCCGAAGAATGAGCTTTGATCATTTCTTGAACAACCTTTTGTCTAGGGATGTTCTTCAACCCCCTTACATTCCAAGAGAGTACAATCATTTTTTAGGTTTATAAAAATGAGATTCAAGAGTTTGGATTGATCCTAACTCCACCAAATTCTCACCCATTAGATTTATCTTATCTTGATCTTTCTTCCTCTCCATCTTGGAAGACTTCTCTGAGATCCCCTTTTTTATATTCTTTTGGTGAAGCCCCAATTTAGAGGGGACCTTGTTTCCCAATACCAAGATCTTGAACCTCTACCTCTAGTTGGGTTTCCAATTGACCCATGGCTGAATCAACACCCACCCCATTCTCCACTGGAATAATCGGCAAACTAGGAGACTCATAGATATGAACATAATCCAATAGTTACTTACTACCCATATCCACTAAATTATTAAAACTCCCATCCTCTTTGGAAGCCAACTACTCCACTTCCAAGACAATATTTTCATTTAAATCCTTATTAGGAAATTCCATTTGTTGATCAAAATCTTTCAAGGCCTCAAAATGATTAATAGTGGTCTCATCTTGCCTATCATTAAGGGTACTCTTCAGGCCTCTTCCCTTATTGTGAGATTTTACCAAAACAAAACCGTCCTTATTTGTCTCCCCTTGTGACATAGGGGCTTTCCCTTTAGCCCTCGTTGGATCTGGGCAAGGAGGCCCCTTAGCTAAATCCCCTCTGGTGGACATTCCTAAAGTATTGAGTTTAGGAAATTTCTTCTACAAGTGCCCATATTCATGACAGATTTGACACTAAAAGGGAAGGGCCTCGTAGTCAAGATTTTGAATCCAAGAGGTAGACCCAACTTGAATTTCTATAGAATTTGGCAATGGGTTATTTAAATCAATCTCAATATAAATACATGAAAGCAAAATTATCTTCTTTTCCAGAGTCCACTATGACGGTCCCATAGGCTTGCCCAATAGAAGACCAATCATGTACAAAATATCATTCCTCCAGAACTTTAATAGGAGCCAAAGAAGCCTTACCCAGATCGAAACCCTCAATAGAAGCTTCCCAATCAGAGTAAAAACAATGTACCAAGGTTTAATAAACAACCCCACTTGGTTGTAGAAATAGAGGGCCCCTTCAAATGCTCTATATGCTCTATTTTGGTCTGTCGGGCATGAGAACACTACCATAAAATAGTCATTTTCAGCTTGCATCACCTCTGTGTTTCCCTTAGGGTTCCAAATCCAATGAGCCTAGGATTCAAGAAATGAAAGAGAGACTTCGATTCACATGAACTTACAAATTAAGGCATGGTCACTCAAATAATTGACATACTCCACAACAGAGTTTGGTTGGTTTACTAGAATCGGACAAGACTCACTTTTACCCAGACAACCATTCACCTTCAAGACTCGAGAAACACCTTCCTGTGATGCATAAATAGAAAACAAAATATGTGACATTACAAGACAAAAATACACATATATCCATTCACCATTTGCACATAGATAAGATATAGTTAGTTCTCTATGATAGTGTTACACCCTTATTTCACCATTACATTCATCACATTCTATTAAATATTTGTCTTTTTCTCTCTTTCTTATTTCATCATACTACATACATTTATATGTGTGACATGGTTATAGTGTTAATATTTCCTTTCTAAGTATAGGGATGTGTCCCTAGGATTGTTCCTTTGTGGGTATGTCATTTAAAAACTGTTGCAAAGTATGTACATGTACTGCAATGTTACTTCTCTATTCCTATAGTGACTCTGTTGCATTCTCTTCCTAGGTGATTTTACTATTTGGTTTTAATATTGTGTGCCCTAGTGCATTTTCATCATTGGCCTCCATTAGGTCATCCCTCTCAATTTTTTAACCTAATCTGAATTGAACTAATGCCTTTAAAAAAATTCAACTAAACTATTAGAATTCTAAAGTTGGCTTTGAATACTACCAATATTCTCCCCTACTTAAACTATTGTCTCATTCTCACCAAATTTCTCTGTTTCACACTAATGAACTAAACATAAAATCAACAAGTATTCCTTTTATTTTTTACTTGTTCAAAATACACTTTAAACAATGATTTTAAAAGAATAAGTAAACAAGTAATTAAGTTAGGAATTTTCTTCAATCTCTTTTAAATAAAAACATCTTTTACAAAATAAGAGAAAATAGTACATGTTGATTTCTTAATGATGTTGGGAAATAAATTTGGTGATTGCTTATTTAAAAGTGAATGGTTACTTTTTGGTTGTAAGTTCTTATTTTTGTTGTTTTCCAAGAAGGGTGTGTTGTTATTATGAAATAGAGATCTGATAAAAAAAAAACAAAAAACAAAAAACAAAAAACTATTCTATTTTCATAAAGCATGTATACCAAGCATATGGATCTTATCAAGTATATAAAGAATACTGGTATAAATACACAAAAAGAGGAAAAATATTATTTCTATCCAAATAAATCTCAATGTACATTAATTATATAAATTGTTGGTTATTTGCATATGAAAAGACACATAAACATATATTAGGGTTATTTTATTTGATTATGCATTACTTATTTCAACACCTGGTTTAATTTTTAATATTTGCTCTATAAGCAATTGATTCATCCAAGAATACGAAATGACATTGTAATAAATTAAAACCTTTTTATTTGATCCAAGTGTGCTCCAAAACTTAGTCTCAACAACCATACATTCAATGAGCAAGTAAGCATCCAAAAAATCACAAATGAACCAAACCTAAAACTATTCATATCCCCACAAATGCTTGAAGAAAAAATATTCACTTCTCTATTATTCATATTTAGCATTTAATACTAATGTGTGTTGAGATTAGAGAGGATTGGATGCAAAACACATTGAAAGAGTTAAGGGAAAAATATCCTCCGCATGAACTCACTAAAGAAGAATATTCTCTACAACAAAACAATTGGAAACTATCCATTGAGTTAGTTCCACTAGAAGATATATTCAAGATAGAGGCTCTTTATCTTGATATCTTCCTTCTAAATACTCATTGTGATCTTACTTCCATATGAATAAAGATCACCATCCTAAAAACAACCCTATCTATCCATACTACCATTACAAATCCATAATTAAATATCTACGAGAACCATGAGTTTTGACATTGATGATGAATCAAGCACAATCCTAGAGTGAAATTTGAATAATAGAAAACCTCTACATAATTCAATGACTTTATCATTTTATCTACAACTAAGGGCTAAAATTTATGCATTTTTTAGATGTATAATTTTTTGTAATAAAAATAATGTGGAGGGATTTTTTTTGTGTAGTTAAGAAGAAGTTAGGCATTGAAAATGACATTATAGGTTCATGGACTTGAGAGTGTGCTAATTACTTTACCTTTTGACAAAAATAATTATGCAAAGGTAGATCTTATTAGGTATATCACTTTGTAAATGTATAATTTTTATTTTATATAGACTTTACAATTTTTTTCGGTACTCATTACAAACTCAAAGGTCTTTCCATCAAAAAATTTCCTAGAAGAAAGATTAATATGTATAAAAAAAACTTTTCTTTGACACTAGTTCTAGATTTTGTATCACATAACTTTTAACAATCTTCCTAGGTTAGGATGAACTTTGTAGAGAGTTATATTTTATAATTTTTCATAAAGATTTATACTTTATAACTTTCAAGCAATTTTATCTTCTATTGCAAGTCCTGAATATTTATTGCTCTTGGTAAAAAGTATTTTGTATTTTATATTACTATAAAACACTTTTGTGAAGAGCTTCTATTTTTTTCCATATCTTGATTATGTCAATAGACGTAACTATAGACATCAAGAGATGGAATGTAATTAAATGAGTGTATTTACCAAAAGTATTAAATCAACATATATTTAAAAGAATTGAAACTCTTCAATAAATATTTTTTTTCTTAAGTAAATAAAATAAAATGATTCTTGGCCCGAATGGGTAGGAGAGTTGGCCTGGGCAGTGGGTTTTCTCTCCATTTGTCTCGGGTTCGATTTCGCTACCGGGTTTAAGAGGTGGGACTTCTTGCGAGCGGTGGATCTCACCCACAGGAGACAAGTCTCGCCCTAGCTCGCCTCAAGTACTCAAGGTAAGGGCTATTGGGCCGCTGGGCTGGATCATGGGGACACCCCTGTAGTAACAAAAAAAAAATCATTCTTAAATAATTCTAAAGTAAAATAAAATAACTCTTAAATAAATAAAATAAACCTTCACTAAATAAAAATAACTTTTTAAGCAAGTAAAATTAGTTTTTCAAATAAAAATAAAGCAAATGCTATTAAATAATTCTAAAGAAAAATAATATAACTATTAAGTAAAATAAAAATAAAAATAAAATAATAAATTTATATATAAAAATAAAATAACTCTTCAAATTAAAAAAAACAAACAATATAATAAAACAAAATAATTCTAAAGTAAAATAAAATAATCCATAAGTAAATAAAAATAAAATAATTTCTAAATACTTTTAAAATAAAATAAAATAACTCTCAAATCAATAAAATAGCTCTTCCTACTTGATCATGAGCTTCATACAAAAGTTATGAGAGACACAGAGGCATCCAAAAGAAGATAGTTTTTTTGTGCTTTCTTCCTAATATTTTTTTCTTTGGCTTGTGTAGCTTGATTCTCTCTCAACTTAGCTCTTCTCGGAAAATGAATTAATGGCACCCAAACTCCAATCACAAATTAAATGATCATCATTTAATTCGGTACTTCATGAAGTGTCTACACAAGATTTTTAGCAACTGCTTTGGGATTGCCAATCTTTTTTACCCGCACTCGACATTTGATGTACTTTGCTCGATGGTGGAACAGGCTCTCAGAGAAGTGCTTCATGAATATTGTTGGTGGAAAATGGTTGCTTGGGAAGAGTTGAATGCACAATCTGAAAGCTACAACATTTTTTATGGCGACCAGTGGATTGGCGGGTTCCTCAATCGAGAGGAAGTTCTTGAAGATATGGTGGCATGATCACTGTTAATCTCCTTTATTAATGGTCTAATAGGTTTTGATTCCTTATTCCTTATGTGGAATCAACTTTGGAGCTTCTTTTCGATTGAGGGTGAACATTCTCCTCACTTCGAACATATTTTATAATTATTGTATTTATTTCCTCTTATTATTAATATATATATTATAGGTTTCGGCCTTTTGTCTTAAAAAAAATAAAATAAAATAGCTCTTCATTTAAAAATAATAATTTTAAATAAAATAAAATAACTCTAAAATAATTTATTATTTTAAAGCAGTTTTGAATGGTTTCTCTGCCTCTTCCATTACTACTACCACAAGC
This sequence comes from Sequoia sempervirens, assembly GCA_007258455.2. Lineage (NCBI taxonomy): Eukaryota > Viridiplantae > Streptophyta > Pinopsida > Cupressales > Cupressaceae > Sequoia > Sequoia sempervirens. Next base: position 106,714 of record VDFB02279786.1, on the reverse strand, counting down.
ACCCTCCATAAACAAGGCATCACCTCTTCGTTTTCCCATTGCTTCTACACAATCCAACAAGGAGCTCCCTCAATCTACCAAGGATTTTTCACCTTCAAATGCATCCAGGAAGGAGCATCAATCTTTGAATGGCACTACTGTTAACAGTGTTTTTTCTACTCCTTCCAACAACTCAGGCCAATCTACTACCTACATTCACTCTTTGGAATGAGATTAAAAGAAATAACAATGGACTCTCCACCACAAAATAGGACTCTTGAAGACAAAAAGCCTTTGTTAATTAATTTTTTGCTTCTATTGATGAATAGGCTAAGCTTCACATGCCATCATTTGATCTCCACAAAGAAGAATTAGAAGATGAGGTTGCTCATGCATAGCATACATTGATTTTTCAATTCTATAATTTTGGCCTAGTCTAGTGGAGCTAAATAAATAGATTAAACAAAATTGGCAACCCATACTTAATGGAAAGATTTGGATTTGTGATCTATGAATATCTTGAAGATAAACAATTATTTTTACAAAGGGGTCCTTGAATTTGGGACAAGGTAATCCTCAACATGAAACCCTAGTTTCCTAATTTTGACCCCTTCATTGGAACTACAATAGTATCTCCAATTTAGGTGTGATTGCCCAATCTTCAATTACATTTTTTGGGATCGTCTTGTCTATCTTCAATCAGAAACTCCATTGGGAAATTTATTTTTCGTCCAACTTCTTCCAAATTAAAATTCACTTTCATTATTCAACCATCTTTCATGTTTGCTTGAATAATGGTTGAAATGGACCTCTCCAAACCCTTATCAGTAGAGATTGAAATCAAGGTCCACAATAAGATATAGAAGAACCGAATTGATTATGAAGTAATAGCATTCAAGTTTCAACATTGTTAATGCATTGGACACAAAGCAAATGAGTGTAAAAAAATATCGTCAAATCCTTTGAAGTAGGGAACTTGGTGTAAGGTGGTAAATATTAGTCACCAACATATTTTCCCTATTGTCAAATATGTTTATGATGATGATGATGCTTTTGTGAAAGAGGAATCACAAGTTTCCTCCCCTCAAAGAGGTACAACTCCTAACAAAGTTGCTCCCTACCCCACAAACACAACATATGAATTAGAATACAATAAGGAAATAAGGCCTCTTCAGCTATGGAGGATCCCTCACAAATTAATAGGTCAATTTCTAGAGATCAACTTGGGGAAGCCAACAATCAATAGGCAATGGTTAAAAGGAAAAATAAATTATAAATAAATGAGAAAATTAAAATGATTTAATGCTCCCATTTTAAGATGGGTAGGAAAGAATCACAAATACAATAGCTTTTAGTGTGCTCACCATAATAGGCAGTATGAGTTTCATAGGTGTTCTTATGTACCCATATTTTTAGGCCGTGCACTTTATCTTTTTTTTAATTTATAGTTAATAATATGGGGTATGGCTCCCTTATGCCTAATTTATCGATAAAAAATACCTCTTAAGCATATAAAATAAAATAGTTCTTTAGAAAATAAAATTAGTATACCCATCTTTAAAAAATCTATGTAAAAGACAGAGATAATTCTTGAGGTAGTAATAACGTTTTCTAATTATTGCAATTTTTTTGGACATTACTATTACCCTAAATAGAAATTGATGAAGGAGTTTAAGAAGGATTCTTAGAAGAGCAATTATATTACAATAATCTCTACATGGTAGATCAGTAGATTAAGGAATCCAATAGAATTAGATCTACTCATTATTTACCTAGTTTGGACCATAAGATATTATACATTTCATATCTTCTTATAATAGAAAATTTGTTAGAATATAAATATCATGTCAAATAAACATTCATAACCATATTTTTTTATTCTAAAATAAATCATACCTCTGTTTATCTACCTAAAGATATGTTGAATCCTTAGCTTTTTACTTTGCCAATGGTTTAGACTAGGGTGAAATGTGATACCAATCATGTAGATGATATTTCTTATCCACCCCATCCAAGTGGATTATGTGGCCCATTACGAGAGGTTATTGTTGTCAACCATTCATTGCACTAGGTAGTTACCAAAAAACCATCAACCCATACTAAGGTATTTTCTCCTTACTGGTTTGGAACATAATTGAACCCAAGAAGGAAGATACAAAGGTTATCCATGTGGATTATCCCCACCTCTGAATTACCTATTCATATTTTATTATTCATTTTTACCCATTGTCCATAGGATTGCTAAGTGGCAGAAAATAGCATTTGTCACATGCATGCCACTAGCTCTATGGCTTGCATGCTACTAGCAAAAGACATCCAATCCTCACAATTAAATCTTACCATCCATCACCCACATGCCTAGATAATAGCTGACTAAATCTAGGATACAATCAAATCACTCTACATATAGAGCATGCTCCCTACCTGTCATCAAGTTGGAGTAGTGATAAGCTTATCTTTAGATGAGTCATCGGATTTATTATTTCAATGATCACATCAACAAAAGTGGATAAATCTACATATTAGGTGGTATAAAAACATCTACTTATTCCCTCGTAGAGTGCTTTACTACAACCATTTTGTGTTGTCATAAAATTTGGCTCTTATAGTTGGCTTAGTTCTACAAATGGAAAAAAACCTTACAATGAGATATGCCAAAACCATAGTCCTTTGGGTTGCTTTGTCTAGGGTTGTCCCATTACTTCTAAGATAGATTAAACAAAAGGGACATGATATTCACTTGATCTTAGGCTCCACTCTTCCAAGTGGTACATAGGCTTGTGGAAGGAATCTCTCTTGAACCATGGTAAGGAAAAGAAGGTTTGTATAGTTTTCCATTACACCGAAGGAAAGAGACCTTGAAAACTTGGCTTTCATGGCATTAATTTAGGTAGTGCAACTTGAGAAGTTTTAGTTAGGCTCCTCATATGAACATTAGGCATTTATAACAACTAATGGATAGGGCATGTTTTTCAATGGTCTTATGTTTAAGTGTAAGAAAGATGTTTCTACTACCCTACCCTCAAAGATAGCTCTCTTACCTCCATTATTAGTTATATATAAAGGATACATCAACCTAACACACATTTTAACAACATCATGCATGAACCTAATTTGATTAATAGTGATTACAATATAAATCATTTTAATAGAGTTACATACACCCCAAGGAAAACTCTCCACTCCACTATCTCACCCATTGTAACTATATAATTCTATCTTGGGCTTAGCCATAGTTATGAATAGAAATAAAATCATTAAAATATATAAATAAAAACATGGCCATAAAGATAGTTTTATTACAAGATATATTCAATTTAGGTTACACACAAATTGGAGAAAGAATATGTACACATCATCACCAATACATGGTAAATCCTTTAATAGAATCATCAATTTCTTATGATTATTAAAATATATTCTTAAGACATCAAGAGCTTAGATAGTAACTTCAACTTCTCATCAAAATTCATGAGATCTCCAAAAGGTACTATATTCCTAATATAGGAACCCCTAGATAGCAATCAAAAGGCACATAAAATATACATATGGTCAAATCACAAATCCTCCAAGTATCTAAGGTGATAAAAAAAGAATTTGTAGCAGAGAACCTATTCTAATGTTATCCAATTTTACCAAACCTTGAACCAATTTGCACATGTTCATTCCTCTATAAAGTAAAATCCATTACAGTTACATCATAGGAAGCTGAAAATATATTTTTTATCTTCTTTCTTTTCATATGAACTTTTTGAAAGGTGAAATAGAAATGTGAAGGGATTATTATTTTTAGGTAGGAAACTAAGGGTCAATACCATCCCAAAAGAACTACTTTAAATTGGGTGCAACCGTTTCCAAGCAAATCCTTTAAGCAATGTAAATAAATTTAACACAGAAAATGATGGGAAACTTGCTATAATGGTGTCCAATTTATTTGATCAGCAAAACTACCCTATTTAGGGGCATAATCATGACCATCATACCAAAATAAATTATTTGATGAGTATGATCAATCATTAAATGGGTGAATGGATTCGCCTAGGGTTTAGTTAGTTAACAAAGAACCTTGTAATGGGTCACAACATTTGCAAGAAGGGAAAAATAACTTCATTATCATCAATCTATCTAACAAAATCTACAACCCTAGGGAAATTGATGACTATGGGGAATAAAAGGACTTGGAGTATGCATCCAATAGCTCAAGTTCCTAGAAATTTTGTTGCATACCCCTACTCCTCTCAATTGCACCTTTCTTTTTCCTCTTTTTTCATGCATTTTCCACTCTTGAACCCATAAATTTAGCCTATCCTCAAGGAACTTGTGACAAATAAAAAATCCAAGTATCTAGGAGAAGATGTCCTAACTGTAGAGGTGCACACCTAGGTTGAATGCATATGTCCTAGTGAATGCCATGTTGCAATTTTCTTAACCATTAATGTTGGTCAATGTCTCTCTTCCCTACATACCATAATCTTTCTCCCATGCCCTTTTCCCTATCTTATTTACTTCCTCTTTTAATCTAACTCTCCATAGGTTCAATGGAGCCAAAGTGTTATTTGACAATATATATATATATATATATATATGCATATATATATGTATATATGTATGTATGTATGTGAGCCAAAGTGTTATTTGACAATATATGTATATATGTATATATATATATATATATGTATATATATATATATATGTATATATATATATGTATGTATGTATATATATATGTATATATATATATATATATATGTATATATATATGTATATATATATATGTATATATATATATATGTATGTATGTATGTATGTATGTATGTATGTATGTATGTATGTATGTATGTATGTATGTATACCATAATCTTTCTCCCATGCCCTTTTCCCTTTCTTATTTACTTCCTTTTTTAATCTAACTCTCCATAGGGTCAATGGAGCCAAAGTGTTATATATATCAATATATATATATGTATATATATTGATATATATAAGGTCTATTGAGGATTCAAATCAGGGTTATTGTTGATGACACAATAAGGCACATTTGAAAGTGAATTATGAATTAAAATTGAATAAGGTGGCATGCTTCTAGCATCAAGCATCAAGATTCAAACGAAACTTGTGAACTCAATCTATTGAAGAATGAATCATATTAAATATTGTAATGCATAACAAATACTGCTTTAAGCAAACCTAATGCCAAGGTCTTTGACATTCGGTTGGCATTAGTATTGTCCTTTTTCTCTATGAACCTCAAAATCCACTTCACTTTGCATCTCCGTACCTACAATCAGACAATATTCTTTGCACAATTCCACTAGTTAGAGCTTAGTCCAGGTTAGCCAAACATATAATCAATAGATTTAATCTAACATGTAACACAACTAATATCCATATTAATTAATAATATCATTAATGATTCATAAACACACACACACAAATCAAGTAAAACATTACGATTAAAAGTTCCCACCTCTAGTCTAATTACAAGAAGGCTAGCGGATCTTAGAAGTGGGTTATTAGGAGGATGTGATAGAGATGCCTATTCCACTTAAATCACAAATATTGTCAAAAATAGGCATCTCACCAATGATATCTCTTGGCCCTTTTAAATAGATTTTCTAAAGATAGGTATTCTCATTATATAAAAGAATTTATTACTCACTAAGAATTTAATTCAAATGGCTACATAGTGGTGGTGTCTTCTTTCATAAATTTTTCTACTAAAGAATTTGTTTTGCAATTTCATAGCATTACAATTCTCACTCTAGAAATTTTGAGAGCCATAAATTTTGATTTCCACAAAATTTAAAGGTTAACCTACTTTAGAATCTAATTTTTTTCAAGATCTACTTCATCATATAATTCAATCCTCCTTAAAATAATTCTTATGAATTCTTTCTTTTCTTTCATAATTTTGAATAATTCACAAAAAAATTATAAATTACCCATTCATAAAATTATTAAAATTAAAGTATACACCAAATTCAAAAAAATGAAAATTATTTTTTATGAATATTTTTGTATCTACCTTTATTTAATAAAAGATAATAGTACAATACTTGCAAGAAAAGGAGGGTGGTAGATAGGAACACACAAATTTTAATGAGATGAAGTTTAAACAAAAGATGATAACACATAAACAAGGCCAAGCTTGAATAAATCCTAAGAAACTACAACAAAGAAAGAAAGAAACTAAGGATCCTTATCCTTGGGATTGTCTCAGACATTTTTAGGGGCAGAATCATCAATTGGCTCCTAGCTAGTGAGAGCGTCTTCTTCCTCAAGAGGGTTTTATAGAGGTTGTTGATCACGAATTAGAGAAATGGCCAACTCCATGTGGAGAAACTTGTTTGATTTGGGTCATTCATAAGCACCACCTTGCCTACAAGAGAAGGCAGAGAGCATCCAAGAGGGTTCGTCCCATCCACCACAAGCAACAATGTTTTTGTTAGCTAGAGGTTGAGAGCCATAGGGACCATGGGAGTAGGATCCACTATCATGTCTCACAGGTTGGCTACACCTATGATGCACTCTTGGAGGAGAGGGGGGATTCGACAAAACTCTAGCAATAGTGTAGGGGGCATTCCCCTAGTGATCTAATAACTCCTAAAGATGAGAAATTTCAAATGCAACTATTAGGAATTTGATGCAGAGCAGGGAAGTAAAATGAAAATCCTCTCAAACAAAAAAAGTTTCAAAACTTAGCATTCCAACTTCATGGTTTCCTTTACAAACTCACCACTCTCCTAGTAGGTCATCATGCCCTATTTTCCTTCCATAACTTTAATGTTAGGCCTTCAACCCAGAAACCAAAATATGTTTCAGATACCCATTATTATCTTACATAACATATCTCAAAATTTTATAGGGACACTTTGGACCATCATCCCCAAATCTCTGCTGCTACACTACCATTTAAGCCAAATAGGACACTTTTGCAAAGCAACTATCAACTAAACACCCTCCCAATTACTAATTTATATTCCAATATTCTCCACAAGTCTCAAATTTCCTGAATCAACAACCTTTGACAAAAGGAGTGCCTACAAATTCATCAAAATCACAAACCCTTGTTTAGGCCATTTTTTAAGCTTGTTCAAGGAGGGTTTATTGAAACTAAGTGTTTCAAGCCCTATTTCACTTTACCAACACATAAAACACACCCTATATGGTCTTCACATGCCTCTCAAATCAACTCCCAACATTTATCATTGCATTTTAAGCAAACTCCAACTCTTAGCCATCAATTTCAAGCCAAAACTTATGAAATTACAACTAGGGAAACATCAAAAAGCCTTCAAACCCTACTCCCTGCTCTTGAATCCTACACTAACATCTAACCCTACCTAAATTCACCCATTCCACCAAGTTTCAAAGAATTCTACTAGTGGAATGGGTCAACAATACATTTTATTCACCTTCAAACCCTCAAAATAGGGTTTACAGACCACCTATAGAAAAATGCTTGTAAAAACCTTCAATCTCTACGGAATTCAACCAAATCACAACCAAAATGAAGTTACTTCATGCATCCATCAAATTCAAGAGCTTTTAGATCAATACCCCTTTGTACAGAATCATACAGTAACCTATAGCAGCAACTTACACAAGAAAATGCAAAAAAATGGAGTTTGTTTATTGCTTTCTTCAACAAAATCTTCAACAAAACCTTTTCATCGAGTTTATAGAGCATATTTAAACTTTTCCCATCAAAACCCAACCAACCCAACCGAATCTAACCACCATTTGAACTACTTGACCGTTGGGCTTCCACTTTTTGTTTTTTTTTGCATTTTTGCAATTTTGCACCAACATGACAACTTTATCAAGATTTGATAATATTAGCAAGATTGTCCCTAAATGACTCTAATTACATATCAAATGGTCTATTATGACCTTATTTCTTGACATAAGACTCAAAAACTCAAAAACATGACATAAGACCCTATTTACAAGAACTGACATGGTGCCCCTACACCAGAATTGCAAGTAGGAAATAGAGGGATGAATTATCAATTATATGCAGATTAATTAAACATGAAACATAAATATGAACAAAGGAATGAAACAAATTCACAAAAAATAGTGAGACAACAATTTTTAACATGGTTCACCCTATTCTCAGGCTACATCCACAAACAAAATTCAATTTATTTGTTAACTTCTAGCGAATACATTTACAAATAACCTAGAGCAATACTTGCAATATGCAACAATCGATTGACATTGCTTTGTATTTTTGTCCATAGTGCTACATACGCTCAATGCTTAACCAACATTAAACTATTTCACTTCCTTGTGTTGTACCATGTGATTGCTGACAACTACACGCAGTCTATAACACTTCCAATTCCACACAACAATCATACTAAACACCATGCACATCTTTTCCACGGGTTGTTCAGCTTGTGACTGTTGGAATTCAAATCATTGTAAACAAACTCTTCAACTTTCGGGCAGTTTTTGTAACTGTTATAACTGAAATTCAAATACAAGCGTACAACAAATTTCCTTTAACAAAATTAGCCAATTTTTTTCTTCAAGGGTGCTACCCCCAGCAGCCCCTGCTAGGGGTGTTGCCCCCAGACCTCCATTGTGGGCTCCGCCCATCGGGGGGATAATACCCCTCGAACCCCACAAGAGGGGCTTCCCCTCCTTTGTATTCCCTTGTTAATTGATTTGAGGGGGAAATGTGTTAGGTAAAGAGGGAAAAATATAAACACCAAGTCTGATTGGGCTCCACATATCAACAACTTTATGATCTTGCACTTGAATCTACATAAGCACATCAAAGAAAACAATGGCTTTAGTATTCAAAAAAAGTAAGCATTAATAGAGCAACTAGAAAAAATAGCAACATTTCTATCTTTCTAGATACTAAAGAAAATTTCCAGTCAGAAAGCATGGTTTGGATATGTTTATGTGGGAGATAAGATCAATCTCCAAATAAAACCATTTGTCAGAAAAAGAGAGCAAACCTAAAAAACTTGAAGAAATCATGAATCCAAATCCAAGCCTCTTAAGCTTTGGAACAAAACCAGAAGAGGGGCTTGAAGGATTCCATATGTCCATAGAACAAACAATGAGGATTGGGAATACCTATATGAGCTAAACAACAACTCAAAGGAATGTCCTAATATAGAATACACCAGAATAAGCGAGCCAACTTAGGCTCCAAAATTGTTGACCAAATGCACTAGAACTGAAGCTACCAATGAAGATATAGATATCTGCCATAGGAAGATTGGGGCATAGCCACAAATAGCCTTTACAAGGCATGTAGCTACAAAAAGGTGTATTTGAGTACCATTTCCAAGGCTTAAGAGACTTAACCTCGATTTTGTATAGCATTAATTACAAACTGAAAGGTCTCCTAGTCTTAGCTAGTTTGAATTTCAATTTGAATTTAGGCCAAGAGAGAAAATTCTTGGTGGCTTTGTGGATGAAATCTAGCAACACATGAATGCCTCTTTTGAAGAATTTCAAGGTATGAATGTGTGGCACTACCACAAGTGCATGGTCTCAAGAAAAAAGAATTGGAGATCACCAAATAGATTGTTGATTGACAAAAAGGCCATTACGAAAAATCATTTCTTGCCTAATGAATCCAAGGTTTGATAGTTTCCTAGGATTTCCAAATACTCAGATTGATGACAAGAGTGCCTTGAATTTTGATAGATTCCCGCATGGTGAGAAGAGTACCAAATTCCACGCCAAACAACCAATTAGCAATATGAAACTAATACAATGTTTGACCAAAAATTTCTAGGCTTTGTTGCCCTCTAGCACTCTAATAGTACATCTTGCACATAGGGCAATGCCTTGTCTATGAATGGAGAGTAAGCCTAAGCCTCCAAAATCATGAGGCAGGGAACAAAAATCCGAAGCCACACAATTAAAAACATGATGTCCTTTACTTGTAGCCCAGAGTGAAATTCTGAGGAATTTTTCAATTTGAAGATACGAAGCTTTGGAAGGAATCCAACGAGAAGAGCAATACATATGTATGGTTGCCAAAACTTTTGAAAATAATTGGAATTTATCTACTAGGAAAAGAGTCTTGGTAATCTAGTAAATGAGCCTTTTTTTCAACTGTATTGACCACCGCTTGCCAAAGCAGGAAAGGCAATCCCTAAAAAGCCAAGCCTTTTTTTCAACTCTATTGACCACCGCTTGCCAAAGCATAGAGGGTGATCCCTAAAAAGCAAATGATATGCCCATAAAGTGGAGCACTTCCTCTCCATAACCAATCCATTTCCAACTCAAGAATTCAAACCAATTCAACATGGGAAGAAAGGAGCCTATAGGATTAAGTCTTCTACCATTGAATGCTCAACCTAAAAACCGAAAATAGAGGGCTTGATTGTCTTCCTCAATAAAAGAGTTGTCAACAAAATGACCATTAACCAATTGTTGAGATGAATTATCAGGCTTCAAGTGCTTCCTGTAAATTAAAAGATTCTTCAACCACCCCCCTTCCTACAGCTTCCAAGAAACTAAAGGTTGACATGAATAATGGAATAGAAGCCCAAGCTTTAGTCTTAGGTTTACAAATAGCTGCTCGAAGTGGTATCTATTCCTTGCAAGTAGAGGTGGAGTTTTAAATGGCATATGAAATTGTGACTTTTCAGACCCCGTAATCTCTGCGCGTCCCCTGGCACTTTGAATGGAAGTGTTATCTCTTCTTATTCTGTCCTCACCAAACTAGCACATGTGTAGGATGTGTGATGGGCAATCAATCTTAAAAGAGGATTTTGGGTGCAAGACAACGTTTCAGCCGAATTTTTGTATTGGAAATTGAGAATGTGGTCAAAGAAGTTATAGGTTCTAATTATCTCAAAGTAGAATTGCGCAATAGGATTAATTCGGACATTGTTTTGATGTTGTCTCGAATCTTCTGGACTTTGTTGAGAAGTATCTGTAAGAGCATGATGTGAGGGAATAATTCAAAGGTGGACTGGAGCAGACATTGGAGGTGAATGAAATGTACCCATTATGTCCATTGCCAGTGGCAGGTGCCAAATTTTGGAGGCTTGTTTTAATGGCATCATTTAGAGCTCCCACCATCACTTTGCCCCAAACCTAACTTATATGCCTTCTTATACTATTGAAAATCCTCTAGTTTTGCTCCCACCAAATATTCCAATAGATCAAACTAGGATCAATATCATGTTATGGATTAACATCTTTTAACTTTGAAAAAGGTTGTCATTGATTCACAAAAGAGTTTTGGATAGATTTGTAAGTATTTCATGAAATTCTCAACAAATCAATTATAAATGACAAAGAAAAGTGGCAAAGGGGCAAACTAAAAGATGTATGTTAGACTCTTCATCTTGAAGGTAGAGAATACATCTATTCCGACTAACAATTCTTTTTTTTTAAGATTATCTTGATAAAGAAATTTATCTAAAATTGCATTTCATATGAAAGCATTAGCCTTAGGCTAACATTTAGGATGCAAGACCCTTTTTCAAAGCTTAGAATTCTCAACTTTCAGGTTTTCTTTCATAAGAGTTGAATAACTAGTTTGCACCCAGTAGATCCATGAACCTTTCAAATCTCACCCAAGGAAATATAAACATTTATCTAAAGAGACCTTTCTAGATACTAAAATATGAGCTAAATGATAAATCAAGAGAGGGTATTGTTGACCTAGCCAAATATCTTTAAGTTTCTATTTCCAAATCCCCACACCATCCTACATGATTGCTTACAGAAAATCAAAAGAATAACTCCAACCAACTTCAATACATTTACATCAACCAAAAACATAACAAGGCCACCTTCCCCACAATCCAAAAAAAGACCAAGTTTAGTCAAACTATTACCCAACTTCAATACTTTATATATCTGAGAAGGGAAGCATATAACTTAGTATTATAAAGATATAAAAGTTTGGTTCCATATTTTCAAAAGAAATCACATCACATCCCAATTAAAAGTGGCTTTTTAAGTCAAGTTTTTTTTTTTTTTTTTACAATTATATAAACATTGGGAGAGCACTTCAAGCTCATCTCTTCACATATAGACATTATTATTTTTTTCTTAACCATTATCACAAAACAATTTTTATTTTTATTTTTTTTTCTATTTTGATTACTATGTTAGACTACAAAGTTATTCATTTAGTTTTTCACAAAAAATATCTATAGAATGATTTTATGATAAAGTAACATAAAAATAGAGGCATGTACTATGTAACAATACAAAAGGATCATAGCAAAAAATTGAAGTTGAGACGATTAAATTCTTCAACTATTGTGATGAATTTATTGTCTTTCTTAACCTCACAGTTTCATATGTGACTTAGTGTCTTGTTTTGAATATTGGAAGAATATTCGTAACATATTTGAGAAGATGGGTGCCATTAGGGTAGACAAGTTGGAGAATGCAGTCATATGTTTGAATCCTTCAATTTTTAGCACCACTTAGAATTCATTCCATAGTACAAGTTTAGTAACCTTTGGCTAAAGCATTATGGGATTAAAAAGAAAAATGATTAATTAATCATGGTTGTTCTATCTAGATTGGGACACCCACATTTGATCATGGTGCTAGTTTAAAGATGCCTACATATGATACTTTCTATTAGCATTTAACAAATAAGAATGCAAAGCTCATATTGGTGGGCACACTTTGTCCTCATAATTTAAAAAAATATGCACTTGCAACACATGATATAGGGAGTTCAAAGGAAAGAGACACCATCCAAAGAGTTAAAAGGGATCCAAATATGATTAAACTAAAGGCAATGCAACATTCTCCTTCTGTCCAAAACTTCAAGACTAATCTTGAGACATGCACTTACTATAAATATCAAGTTCATGCACTTACTACACATGATACAATAAGATGGAAGTTTTCAAAAATGTACTAAAGAAACTTAATACATCAAGAGGAATGTACACAATCCCTCCAGAGTCTTCTTCAAGGGAAAAGAAATAAATTACCCTTGCAAATTCTACATCCAATCTTGGATTTTCACTCTCTATTATAGCTCAAATTTCTTCTTCACATAATTGGATTATTGGCATATGGCCAACTCAAAATCTCACCTCTCTACTCTTAGGCACCATACCACCAACTAGGATTTTTTTATGATCATTTATCTTTACATCATTTAGATGTAAGCAATGTTTTTGATATAGGAAAAAACAGATTTTGAAGGGACCCTAAACCCTTTAACAAAAAAGAGCAAGGTTGCAGAAAAGACAGCAAACAGCCAGCGAAAAAGACCAGCTCCAAAACAAGACCAATTAAGATTTACATTTAACATTTTTCTTGTGGGAGCGGAGAGTCATGTCGAAAGATGACCGAGAGGATTTATCTTTTTTGCCCTTAACTATGATCCAGCCATCTTCCACTTGCGTCGCCTTACCGTGCCACACCAGCTCGCTACTTTCATGAAGATGAAAGCCAGCAGCCAAAGTATTAGGGGTTACATCTTGATTCCTTTGCACAGATAAAGACTTTTCTGAAGAGCCACCAGATAGGGAAGTCGAAGCACACTCACCTGAAATGGCAGTCATTGACTCAATAAGGGTTGCCTTAGCGACCCCGCCATTTGAGACGACCAGAGGGGGCATCCCAAGATCCAAAGATTCAGAAGCAGCCACCTCACGAACTTTAGGGGTTTCTACAAGACGTTCAGTTTCAGCAACCCCACCAAAAGAGACATCTGAAGGGGATACCTCACGAGCTCGTGATTGTGAGGCAACCACCTCAGAAAAGCTCCTATGTTGATCAGCATTCTTCTCAACCATATAATGTTGTTGAGAGGCACCTTTCCACCAAGAAGTTGAAGCATTTTTCTCGAAACCACATTTTGCAGCAGCGTGACCTGTTTTAAAACATCTTCTACAGCGGAAGGGAATCCCTTCATAGTCCAAGGATTGTATCCAAGAACCCTTTGAAGTTTTAATTAAAATTTCAGCAGGCAACCCTTTTGAAACATCCATTTCAACCAAAATTCGGTTTTTAATGTGCCCTCATTTCTTTTTATTTTTCAATTTATCAAACTACCCATTCAAGAGATGGAAAATAGTAGATTTTTTCCAAATAGAGTTGTAATTTGAGACTTGGAAGACTACTTGGGTATTATCACTAGAAAGATTTGTGATAAGTTCTACATATACCATAATGTTGTAAAATAGAACCAACAGCAAGCTTTTTAAGTAGAAGGAGCCAGCGAAAACAAGCTTTTTTAGGTTCTCTAGACTTGTGATTTTTGTGACAAATTGGAATCTTTTGAGCATCTTTTCGTTGACTGCAAATTTGCCACTACTCTTTGGACTTTATTTCTTGGTTGGTCTGTGAACTGGAATGATAATATTGGCTTTTCTTGGCATGAGATTTTGGCTGGTTATGTTGATGCTTTTAATGTTGATTTGAACTCTTTCTGGCTTGTGCTTTCAAATGAGAATTTTTGGTTTTTAAGGGAAGAAGAGAAATGAAGAGATCTTTGAGGGGAAAAGGAGGCTTCTTACTAAGTTTAGCAACAAACTCACCTTCTTATCTATCATGTTTCAGGTCTTTGTTATCATGGACATCCTGAAGGACCATTTCATGATTCTGCTGAAGGAAGGGATTACTCTTGTCTACAAAACTGAATTTCAATCTACACTTTTCTTCTCCCAAGGAAGAAACAATCTGAACCAAGAAGAGCTAAACCTACTCCATAAATTTCTAGAAGAGAAGAAAATTTCTACCCTGGATCCTATGGAGAAGATAAAGAAAAAACCTCTTGAATTTGATCTCAAAGAGATTGATCATAATGTGATAATGCCTCCCCTAAGCACTTTTGACTGTGATGAAGCTGAATCCAGCAACAATATTATAGGAGATTGGAATTAACCAGTGCTCATTGACTATATGTGATACTTCTATTGTGCGTTGATTTTGGCCTATCGCTAATACTTTGATTTTTAATATGTGTTGATTTGGGGCAGCAGCTCCTCATAATATAGCTCTTTTGGTAAACTCTCTTTAATAGAATAAGTTCTACATATACAAAATTGACCATTTCAGTCCTTCAATTTATTTGATCAAACTTCATCATCTTTTCAAACCTAGTTTTTTTTTCTTTTATCAATTGACATCCCAAATCTTTGGATTGTTTTGACAAGGATGGCACTCTAGTTGATGAATTTAAGGGAGGATACATTGATTCTCTTCCACTAGTTGAGATACCAACTCTTATACATCCATCCATTCATAGGACATAATTTCCTAGATCTTCATTGCTTGAGCCTATGTGACATCTTTTGAGAAAGTAGACAAAAAATATTTCCTCACTGTCACTTGATTCCAAGTATGTTGACTACTTTGAAAGAAATTTTGATTGATTCAAATGAATTTCCAAACCTAATTTGTGTTATATAAATACAAGTGTGACTAATCCACTAAAGCGTGCATTTTTTAAACTCAAATACCTCTATAGAGACATTCACACATGTAATGAATACATAATGCTTTGTATCTCAGAGATGGATCAATTTCTCATTTAAAGTTTTATTAGAAATTATTAAGTGATTTTGCAAAGCTTTAACTCTATTTTCATAGTTTAGAACTAGACTATTATAATCTAGTTCTAAACTTTGATAGTCTATTTCTAAATTATCAAACTAGACTTAAAGCTTTGTAAAAAAATCACTAGAATCTCTATAATATATTTTTAATGAAAATTTGAACCATTTAAAGATATTGAGCATTATGTATTCATTTTATCCAATATTTTGATGATAAAGTTTTGTCAGACATTTTATAATTTTGGCCTATTATCTCATATATTACTATTTTTCATTTCGTTAAAAACTTAAATAGTTATTAGATAAACCTAATTCAAACAATCATTTGCACAATAAATGTTATCATTGCTTGCATACTGTAATGCCCCGCCAAGCAACCCCAAAGGATACTAATACATCTAACGTTTATGGCACCAATTTTTTTTTTAAAGTACTAACATACATAATAATAATCATATATCACATGAAATGAAACTAAACATGAACTACATATAACAAATCCCTCGGGTTTACATGACTGCATTACTTTTCACAACAACATCATTACATCACATGGAAGGTAAGTATACACCAGTAACCATAAGATAACATGAACATGGACAATACATAAATCAAGGATTACAATATTACAATGCTGCTTCCCAACATGAATGGGGAAGATACAATAAAATGGAATGATACATTTGAAATGGAGGAGTACAAAGCTGCAATACTGGATCCAACTCAGGTTCAACTCAGGAGTCACTGCAAGGTACAATTTCGCACTTCTCGATCGATGACTAGGGACCCAATGGGGTGCATAGCACGTTCCACCCAACCACGTGGACCCTAAGGCCCACCCCTCGTGCTAAGAGATGACAAGAAAGTCCCCAACAATAACCATCAAACAAAACAAGGATACAAGACTTCACAACAAGATCCACAATAACATAAGGCAATCTCCAGCACAAGAATAACCAACACAAGATATGTCCAACATAAGGAATAACCAATAAAGCATCAACATACAAATGCCAACATGTGCTTACAGAGGCTCAAGAATAACATAGAGGGAAACAAAGCATGCATGGTTGTTAAAGGAAGAGTGTCATCGCAATGTTGCATGGGTTACCCTGGCGAATCTTCCTAGGCCTCGGCCCCCAACTTGGGTTACCCTGGTGACCTCTAACGAAACCCGGCCCCACATGCAATCCAATGCAGAATCGATTATCTTTCATAAAGACAAGATAATGATCTTGTCATTCCAGGCCTTCTCAACTCATCCCCAAGTTTGAACTAACCCTTGAGTCCATGAGCGAGGCATAATTTATACAGTTAAGTGTTTTAGACTACCTAATGTATTGATTTAGTTTTCACTTATTAGACTAATTCCACGAGTTACCCAGGCACCAATTTGTGTGTCGGCCCCCATGAAGAACCACTCCCCTACTAACAGCATATCTCAAAAACTCAAATGGAAAGCCAACTTGCTCATGAAACGTAATCCAATAAAATAGCTGCACCAAGAGAGGCATGCACCATCTCACGATAGGAATTCAAAGTAACAAAAAACACATTCGAGTGCAAGGCTCAAAGTCACATAAAAACAATCCAAGTGCAATATCAATCTTCATCTAAGTAACAGATTCATAAAATCACCCACTATCAGGTGAATCAACATAAAACTCAAATAAATACTTCAAACTCAGTATGGGTTACCCAAGGCGAATCCTCCTAAGTCGCCGAACCCCCATACCAACACTTGCAAGTCAAAATCATATCCCTTCAACCTCTGGAAGACTTAATCACTAACACAGTAGTTTCCCCATGGCAACAACATCAAGATCTCAAAAGATTATAGACCATCCACAATTTACAAATCAACAAGTGAAGTCATCACAACAAATTCTCACTCAAGCAAATACCAACATAAACAACTCACAAAACCAAAATCATCTCAAGATCAACAACCGTGACATCAATATTAAAGTCCACCAACCATAACTTAATAAAACCACATGATTGAATAATCAAAACAATCGTAAACTCATCAAATAACTATAACTATGGGAAGCACTCACAATCTCTTTTCTTGACTTAGCCACACAATTCAATCACTAAGTCGTAAACTCACATAGCTATCTTAAGGTAACTAAATCCACAATAAAACAATCATTTCACTATATGAATACCAAACAAATAAAACTATGAACTAAACTCTCTTTTCATAAGAACTAGAGTTTGTTTGCAATGATTCCTAAAAAAGTTTAACTATTTTGAGTTTCACATGCTCACATTGCTTCTATCATTAACAATATGTCATGGTATTCTACAACTAGTATTCGGTAAATATACTCATTTGCTTATCCCACTCGACCAAGTTTAAAAAGGCATCCCAAGTCTAATTGGAATGAGAATACGGTGATAAGGTAAACAACCACCTTTTTGGATCAAAACATGAGGATACACTAGAGTGATATTGGACGCAAGGGTGAAAATACAGGCTAGTAAAATATTTACCTGCAGTAAAGGACTACAACATAGTGCTCAACTAATGATGTTGAATACTTAGCAATCACAGTCTAAAAAGATTTCGAAATGAAGGCAAGCGCTCGACCAAAGAAAGACTCTACCACAATTTTAAGAGAGGAAAGCAACGCTATTTCCAGACACAGATAATGTAACATGCAGCGACCAAGATACTAGTATGAAACAGGCGCGCAAGCTAAGTACAGGGAATATATATAAATTTCATAAAACAATATTTGGTAGTCATCAAGATATGACCCCCAATAGATAGCGAAGGGAGATGCAAAGAGGATTTCATCTGACACCGTTTATTAATACAAGTTATCAACCTGAGTCTCGGTCCATCTAATGGCAAGAAAAGTTACGCTCATGTCTTAGGAGTGACTACAGTTTTATAACTTAGTCTTCGCTTGTGCGAATTACTAGAAAGGAAAAAGAGGTATGGACGGTCACATATAACAATGTTACCAGACTAACAATTACAAGGAAACATTACCTCTAATTTGAGCACCAGGAATTGGGTGTACATCAGTTGCAGCGACACATGAAATAAATATTGGGTTCATTCAATGTTCAAGTGCGCCGCTATGACAGGTTGACAATGAAATCAGGGCGATGATTTGAACCTTTACAGCATTATAATTTCAAGTACAGAAGATGGGGCAGGTTGCGAATTGAATCAGAGAGGCTATCTAATTTACTACACCTTTGCAAGTCTAAAAGTTGCAACTGTGACGGGTTACCAAAGGTTTCAGTGAGGCTACTTAATTCTGTACACTGCCTCAACTCTAAATGCTGTACAGTGACAGGTTGTAAAGTATATTAGAAAATGAATATTGGAATTTGGAAATATTGCCATCTTCTTGCATTATTGTCAAGTCCCAAATGTTATCCCCAAGACTGAAGGGAAGGAGAAAGGTGAGGTGCAAATACGTGACTTAAGAGTAGAAGAAATAATGTACAACTTTTCTTTTTAAAACTAGACACATTTTTGTTTGGTGGCGAGTTTCCAGAGACGCGCTCAAGTTTGAAGTTTGGAAATTAATCTTCACCACGATCAAAGGTAAGCTCTCTATTATATTAGTACATTGACAATATTTATTTTCAAGTGTTGCATCTACGATAGATTATCAGTAGAATCAAGCAGGTTATATAAATATTTAAACTTCCTATTTTGTTCAAGTGTTGCCGCTGTGACAGGTTATGAATGAAATCGGGGAGCTTATTTAATCGTCCACTCCCTTCTATGTTTAAATGTTGTAGCTGTGATAGATTGTGAATCCCTTGTTAAAGTGGCCAACAAAGATAGAGGTGTCATAGAGTTATCAATCATAGTTAAAACCAAGCAAATTCTATAGAAGTATTTAGACATTTAGGTACATGCACAAACATACACATATATGTCGACACAGGGGTTATTACGGATGAAAACCCCAAGAACGCAACTGGTGTTAGCCCCACACAACTCATTGCCTATTCATATACTTATATGTATATATAGGATATGCGAAATGAGAAACCATTGACATGGCACAGGACTGTTAAACAGAATGCTTCTAAGAAACTTTGATCTCATACACAAGGTTGGAAAACACATTTAAGCTATGAAATCTCATTCTTCTTAGAGCCTAAGTTGAACTATACTAGCTATGTCTATCAAAGACGCCAGGTACAAACAAACAAAATTCAGAAACTTATTATTAAACCTGTTCAATATAAATGATGGTGATAAAGAACGATTTTAAATAGAAAACCAATAAGTATCTGATATCTCCTGATTTGGGAAAAACAAGATTACAAGGCATATACATATAACTCTAAAGAAGCAGAAATTAATCGTCTGTGGGATAAGGAAAGAAAATCAGAGAGTGCATTGGTCGTAATAAACATACCAGGCAATGTTGGAGAAGAATCAACGATGAAACAACAGAGTAACCCAAGAATTACAACCAATGTTACACCGCAAAGATAGTACCAAACCTCTCCTGCTCTTCCCGAGATGATATCAGAGCAATCCTTAGAAAAAATGTCGAGATGTGTCCAATAAATCCTCTACCCACCTCTCCTTTTCTCTCAATGCCTAATTTTCTTTATGTGCCGAAGGTTATGGTTGCAAGACCTCATCAAAAGAAGCTTTCTCCAAAATTATTCAATAGACTATGTGTTGCCCCCCTCCTGGGCGATGAGAAATCCCATCATAAAAATCATACCGAAATGGTAGTCCCCATGCAAAGCCATCATGCAACTGTGCATGCAGAACCGCCATCCAACTATACATGCCGAATTTCTCTTTAGCTCACACTTGGAATTTTTTAGAAAACTCCACTAATAAGACCTATTGACCAACCGATAAAGCATGAGATTACTCGAAGAAGATAACCAAAAGGCCGAAGAAGCTGGGTGTGTTACTGAAATCTTCAGATATGGACTTCATTTGAGCGGTTACAACACATTTGATCTCGACGGACATATTAATTTATTTATTATATTATTTATTTCTTACTATTTTAAATTATAACCTCTCGCTAGATTTTATTTTATATTATTATTATGCCATAACCATGTTTATTAACTACTATACCTATATCAATTAACAATTTTATTGTGATGCAATGATCAATCAAAACACAAATCAAACTAACCAAATCAACTTAGCAACATACCATACAACACCCAACTTCGCAGTGAGACAAAAAGTAACACAAGACAACACAGATGGAGGGACACTACATCCTCCCCCCCAAGGCTTTGACTTACTCCTGGAAGTCACAAAGCTAAAGAAAATGTGCACAAACAAAAACTACCTCAATAAGTTTCCCCGAGATTTTTTCAATGTTCGCGACAGGAAGAGATATTTTCATGCAGTACATGCAAATTAGTTTTATTTCAGTTACAAAAGAATCCCCACAAAGCATTCCATTTCTTCTATTTAAAGCAAATAATTAATTTGCTATTACATGCATATCCATAACTGCCAGCACCTTCCTAAAAATAGGTTGCTACTAATACGGGAGGATCTCCCCCTTTTGCATGTGCTCACTCTCCGCCAACACATCTTCTTCATTATGATTTCTTAAGTGAGTGTAACCGCTTGATTGACTTTATCCACCCGCAATTGTTCACAACGTGTTGGCTTATAACACTTTTTTATTATTATTATTAATTTCATAACTCAATGCAAAATAGCAATTTAAATTATAATTATTTTACCACTTATTATTTATTGTTTTTGTTTTTATTTAATACGTTTATAAAATAATTATTTTACCACTTATAGCAACATTATAAAGCCCCTTAAATTTAAACACTTCAAAACACAATTAATCAAACAACATACCAATCAATACTTGACTTCACAGCGGGTCGGTAAGCAACTCAAGGACAACACAAATGGAAGGTCATTACACATACAGTGTTAATATTGTTTATAACACTAGTTACTCGTAGAAAATTATAATGGAATTTAGCTTATGTTAATAAAAATATCACTTGGTTTAATAAAACACCATAATTAAAAAGGATAATATTGTTTAAGAAAAAAGTTGCCTTAAGCAAAAACTAATACACCATTTCTGTAATAAAAGAAATGTAAGATTCATCATAATCTCTATAATATTCTTTTAATGAAAATTTGAAACATCTTCATTTCATCTACATCCTTGGAATTAAAGCTTTGCCAAACATTCTATAAAATTTGGCCTGCCATCTCATACTTATTAAATGCTTTCACATTTCATAAAAAAAAACCAAATAGTTTGAATAATAAATCTTAATGGAAAATAGGTGTAATTAGAATACTTCCAATCAAACAAACCTAACCTAGACCTATTTCAAACATCTTATTTGCATGTTAAATGATATCATTGATCGCATACCATACCCACTACTCATTTGTACAAATTCATTTGATAATGTAATTTGTATCAAAAATGTCATTTCGATTAAAAACATATATAATAAAAAAATAAAAAATAAAAACTGCATTATTTGAAAGACGAAAATACATTGTATGAAAACTAATACACCATTTCTATTATAAAAAGACAAGAACCAACATTCTATTAATCCATGATTTATTTACTAAACTACATATATTTGTAAGGTTTAACAAACAATAGGAAACTCATAAAACAAAGAACAAAAAAACTCATAGAACTCTATTATTGTTTGATCTTAAAAATTATTTAAAAAATATAATTTTCCGAATTTTTTTAATTTTAAATTTGTGTTTTTTTAATGATAATCTCAAATATAAATAGAAAAGAATAACCCACGAATATCACAAATAATAATTTTCACTTGGTCGCATGCCTTATAATCAACTATTATTGGTAAGTGAAATGGTTAGAAAATAATCCATTATATTTTCTTAGAAGTAAGAAACAGTTTAATTTTAGTATATCTTTAGCTTTACTTTGTTGTTTATAGAATTGGACCCTTAAAATGCAATTGAGAAATTTAAACAAAAAAAGATATTGAAGGTTAAATTTTGCATCGTTGATTATTGAGAGCCCTTCAAAGATTTTTTTGATCCTTAAATAAAATTTACTTTAATATGAAGGCAATAGATTGAAATATGGAAGTTAACAAGGGGAAGTGTAAAAATAAAGCAAGGGAAAAAGTGTATCACATACAACTTTGGAGGCATCGACACACTAGCGATGACAAGTGATACAAAAAGGTAAAGGGAAAGGTCATAAATAGAGTTCAAGGCATCAATAAGCTAGTGGTGACAAATGGTATAAAAATTCATAGTAGTTATGACACTTCAAACCATCCAAGGTGAGCTCGATATAGTAATTGAATACCTAAACCTTTACAAACGTAACCTCAACATTTAATGAATTGATAAGTAGGAGGTATTTAATGAATTGGGTAAAGATCTTTAAAGTCTCTAGAACCACCATCTCTATGAGTGATGATAACCATGATTAAATTTTCACATGTTTATGAA
>VDFB02279786.1:0-83646 GCA_007258455.2 Sequoia sempervirens | reverse complement strand
ATTTGAGTGACCATGCCTTAATTTGTAAGTTCATGTGAATCGAAGTCTCTCTTTCATTTCTTGAATCCTAGGCTCATTGGATTTGGAACCCTAAGGGAAACACAGAGGTGATGCAAGCTGAAAATGACTATTTTATGGTAGTGTTCTCATGCCCGACAGACCAAAATAGAGCATATAGAGCATTTGAAGGGGCCCTCTATTTCTACAACCAAGTGGGGTTGTTTATTAAACCTTGGTACATTGTTTTTACTCTGATTGGGAAGCTTCTATTGAGGGTTTCGATCTGGGTAAGGCTTCTTTGGCTCCTATTAAAGTTCTGGAGGAATGATATTTTGTACATGATTGGTCTTCTATTGGGCAAGCCTATGGGACCGTCATAGTGGACTCTGGAAAAGAAGATAATTTTGCTTTCATGTATTTATATTGAGATTGATTTAAATAACCCATTGCCAAATTCTATAGAAATTCAAGTTGGGTCTACCTCTTGGATTCAAAATCTTGACTACGAGGCCCTTCCCTTTTAGTGTCAAATCTGTCATGAATATGGGCACTTGTAGAAGAAATTTCCTAAACTCAATACTTTAGGAATGTCCACCAGAGGGGATTTAGCTAAGGGGCCTCCTTGCCCAGATCCAACGAGGGCTAAAGGGAAAGCCCCTATGTCACAAGGGGAGACAAATAAGGACGGTTTTGTTTTGGTAAAATCTCACAATAAGGGAAGAGGCCTGAAGAGTACCCTTAATGATAGGCAAGATGAGACCACTATTAATCATTTTGAGGCCTTGAAAGATTTTGATCAACAAATGGAATTTCCTAATAAGGATTTAAATGAAAATATTGTCTTGGAAGTGGAGTAGTTGGCTTCCAAAGAGGATGGGAGTTTTAATAATTTAGTGGATATGGGTAGTAAGTAACTATTGGATTATGTTCATATCTATGAGTCTCCTAGTTTGCCGATTATTCCAGTGGAGAATGGGGTGGGTGTTGATTCAGCCATGGGTCAATTGGAAACCCAACTAGAGGTAGAGGTTCAAGATCTTGGTATTGGGAAACAAGGTCCCCTCTAAATTGGGGCTTCACCAAAAGAATATAAAAAAGGGGATCTCAGAGAAGTCTTCCAAGATGGAGAGGAAGAAAGATCAAGATAAGATAAATCTAATGGGTGAGAATTTGGTGGAGTTAGGATCAATCCAAACTCTTGAATCTCATTTTTATAAACCTAAAAAATGATTGTACTCTCTTGGAATGTAAGGGGGTTGAAGAACATCCCTAGACAAAAGGTTGTTCAAGAAATGATCAAAGCTCATTCTTCGGATGTTATTTTTATTCAGGAAACTAAGTTATTAGTGGAAGGTATGGTCAAGGTCGCCTCTAAGTTTTGGTGGCGAGGTCAATGCCCGTGCATTGGAGCATAGGGTAGTGCTGGTGGAATTGCTTGTCTTTGGGACAAGCGAAAGATTTCCCCACTGTGGTGGATTTTGGGTAGATGCTCCTTGTCCATGGTTGCTTCAAGATTTGACTTTGGAGAAATCCTTTTGTTCTCCAATGTCTATGATTTGACTGATTTGATTGGTAAACTTCGTTTGTTGGATCATATAAGGTATGTGTGATCCCTAGCTCCTTTGCTCCCCTAGGTTTTGGTAAGGGATTTTAATGCTATCCTTAGTTTTGATGAAAACAGGGGTGGTTTGGATTGACTTGAGTCTTCCTCTTTAGTGATTAGAGATAATATAGCTTTGTTGAACTTGATTGATATAAAGCCACTCAATGGTCTGTTCACTTGGAGTAATAGGAGATGTGGGGGGAACTCTATTTCTGAGAGATTGGACAGGTTCTTGGTTTCTAGTTTTTGGATAGGTATGTTACTAATTTTTAGCTACGAGCTAAATTAGTAAAGTTTTATCAGGCACTTATTAAACTGGGGTGAAATTTTTTTTTGACATTTGACCAAATTAGATAATAAAACCATACATTCAAAGATTTATCAGGTCCAGGTACATGATTCATGGCTAATTCATCATGTTCAACATTTTAGCATGTGGTGTAAAATAGACTCCCATAAGGGTTGAGCCCAGCATGCTGCCTTCTTAGATTCAAAAGATGCAACGAATAGTGGTCGTGTGTTTCAATCATATCTCAAAAAATACAATCTAAGTTTTTGTGATTTTTGGATATAAATTATAAAACAATTAGGCAAAAAAACCCTTTAAATTTCTCACTGACCCAGTTCGTAATTTTTGAGAAATCTTCACCACTTCTAAGGAAAAAGATAAATCCACCTTTTTAGGAGGATTGTAAGGCTCAAAGGGCAGTTCTACATTAGTTTTTAGGTTCCACATGGGTTGACCATCACTCAAGAGGAGTTTTGGACACTTAATCACTCAGTTTGCTCCAGTTTTGAGGCCTTTTTTGCAGGTTTTTCAAACTTGCACGACCAAAGGTGATTCATCATATATATTGGTGAAGTTGAAAGTTAAGTCTCAATATTATCATTTAATTTTAAAGTGAAAAACACTTAGCTTGTATCTTTTGCATGATTTTAAATAAGACAAAATATGTAATTAAATATTAAAGGTAACATTTTATTACCTTAATATTTACCATGCAATGTAAGAAAAAAAGCGAGCTCACATGATAAATATTAAAATAATCATATTGATTAGCTTTAATATTTAATCAAATAGTCCCTTTTTCCCGAAATCATGCAAAGAAAAATGGAGCAAATGGTGAGACATAACTGCAGTTTCACATCAGCTTTGTAGTTTCGCATCAACTTTGTAGTTCAAATATTTTGACTTCAGTTATTTTCTCTTGGCTTTTTGAAGCCCTTTATTGTATATAGGAAAAAGACTTAGTCTTTTTTCCTTAGTTCTTGTTTTCTACCTTTGCCTTCAGCAAAGAGACCACATGTAATTTAGTTTTCATAGTTTTATGATATTTAGCAGATTTTATAGGTTATCTTAGATTATCATTTGCAGAGTTTTCCTTCTTTTGTCATTGCAAGTTAAATATTATCCTTCTTAGATTTAGGTGTTTTGTTTTATGAATGTTTTGGATGAAAATTTAATGTGTTTGACATCAGAACCTTTAAATTTCTGTCACATTTGTGAATGCATGTACATGAAAAACAATCTTAGTTGCGGGTCATAAATTGTGCTTTTAATATATCCTTATCTTTAAGTTGTGAAAATAACCTTCGTAAAGGATTAGTTGTGAATCAGTCTATGCTCTTCAAGTCAATTAGGTGCATTACCGAGTTTCAGATTTCAATTTATGTTTTATTTCAACCCTTTTTCCCCTTTTCCAAAAAAATTACGCATAATTAATCAAAAGATTCAATAGGAAGCCGACCTAGAATCCAAAGGTCTAGTTTCATATAGGGTACCCATAACCTGAAATTAGTCCAATGTTGCACAAGATATCAAAGTTTCACAACTTTGCATGCAGGTGCAAATCCCTACGACAACAAGGTAATCAGTGGATCTCCAGCTCAAATTCTTGAGTGGAGGGGCTCATATCATTGGTCGATAAAATTCTCAGCTTGTGGGAGGGATAGTGCTAAGTGCCCCTCTTTCAAATTTCAGCTTATGTGGCTGTGTGAGCCAACTTTGTAGGACCTTTTGAAAGATTGGTGGATTAAAGGTATGCCTCCACATGGAACAACCATGTATTCCTTCATCAAGAGGCTCCAATTTATGAAATTCCATCTAAAAAAGTGGAATAGGAAATGTTTTGGAAATGTCTTTAGGGAGAAATCAACAACATAGAATCATTTGAATATCATCACTAGGCAGAACAAAAATCATGGGTTTACCTAGGAGTCCCTTAAGGATGAAATGGAAGCTTTGAAGGTGTTATTATAATAGGAGTTATGAGAGGAGTTGTTTTGGAAATAGAAGTCAAGGATAGACTAGCTTCAGGAGGGAGATATGAATACAACCTTCTTTAACTCTATCAAAGCCAAGGGACATAGAAATTTAATTTCTTCAATTGTTGCCTCCCAGGGTGTTCAGTTATCCTCTTTGTGGGATATCTCACAAGATGCTACTTGTTACTTCTCTTCCTTATTCGTAGAGGATTCTCCTGAGGAATTGGGGAAGTGAACCAGGTTTTGGATTGTATGCCCTCTGTTGTTCCCTTTGAAGAAAATGTTGAGCTCAATCGATTGATTTCCATGGAAAGGATTGAGGAAATAGTTTTTAGTATGAAAAAAGGTAAGGCCCCTGGTCTTGATGGGTTCCCAATTGAATTTTTTAGGAATTTTGGGAGATTATCAAATTGTATCTTTTGGAGGTTGTGAAACAATCACACAATAGTAAACAAATTTTGAAAGCTATGAACTCTACCTTTCTAGCTCTTATTCCCAAGAGAGAAGGAACAAATTATCTCAAAATTTTTAGGCCAATTTCCCTTTGAAATGTGATCTATAAGACCACCTCTAAACTAATTGTTGAGAGATTGAAACCATGGTTACCCGAAGTTATTTTGGAAGAGCAAGGGGTTTTATGCTAGACAAACATATCTATGATGGCCTAGTTATTTCTATTGAGGTTATCCATTAATGTCCCGCCAACAAGAACTCCTAGGGGAAGTTGCACTTTACTAACCAAATGCAACAAATTTTTTTTTTTTTTAAAAAGAACATTAACATACAAGTTCACTATACTTGCAAACATCCCCTAAGGCTACGAGACAAAGATTACTTAAACCCGAATAAAACAACCAAGGAATGAAAACATAACATCATTCATTTAAGGAATTAAAGTGCCTACATTTCATACATGATATAACATCAAAGACAAATCGATACATCACGATATCCAATAACAATTGTTTACAATATAATTACATCACTCATTCCCCGAATGAGGTAAATCAAATAAACCTGATAATTTATTACAATTTCCATCTCGATACAAATGAGGGGTAATGAAATACAAGAATGACATAAATGAAAGAAACTAGAGGAGCAACGGGATCCAACGAGCTCTCCAACATGAAAGTCTCGTCCACACGATCACGAACAAAGCCAACGGTGTAAGGTGCACGTTCCACCCAACCAAGTGAAACCCAAAGGCTCACCCCCTGTGCTAGGAGATAGTAACAAGGATTTCTGGCCAAGACCAAATACCTCTAGACAGAGGCTAAACATAACTGAATTGACTCGAATACCAACAACATCACTTAACACAGTACGAAAACTCACAAGACAACACATTGCTTCCAAGTTACATAGGACAAGTACACCATTGTACAACACACAATAACTAATTCACTTGTTGACGTAGGGAGAGTGTCATACATAAATTGCCATGAGTTACCCTAGCTCAACCTTCCTAGGCTACCGGACCCCCATCATGGGTTACCCTGGCTTGCCTTTACCAGTGCTGGACCCTCACGCAAAACTATGCGTCTGATCTCATCTCGAGTCTTAACAATGCATGTTCCATGAGAGAGACATTCTTTAAATTTTATTAGTGTGAAGTTCCCCATTAATTCCTTTAAATTATCACTTGATTAAACCCTAGGTGAGTTACCCTGACACCACTTTGGGCGTCGGACCCCCACAAAGGGCCACTCTCCTACTGACAACATTGGGATACAAAACCCCCCAATCCAAGGGTAGACAACATGCACAAACTGAAAAACCAAATTCCAACCTTAACACATAAGGTCACATAACCCGTTCATAGTACATGGTAACCAAAACATATCACAAATCCCATTCATGCTAACCGGAGATAACACAACTACAACCATGTGCACTACCCCAAATAACCCACAAGTTGACCGACATAGACCAACCCTTACTCATAATATGACAACCTCAAAGGAAGACTTTCAAAGCAAAGATTAAATAGACCAACATTGAGAATACCAGGACAACACTTGAAGAGTACTACATGCATTTTTAGAAAAACAACTAACATTAGGATTTCGTAAATCCAATTCACTCATCAACATAGTGTATTCAACTAATTAATTACATCATATTCTTTTCGCACTCAAGTAAACGAGAATTCAAATTTACGCTATGAAACATTACTGAATCTCAAACTAACATTTGATTTTCATTTACTTAAACAAACAAACGAATTTAAATGCAATCACTTTAAATAAAATAACATTTTATGTCTAATCAATTCTTTCCCGTCTAAATTACAATACTCACAAAATACCCCTATTTAATGCATGCACATATTAACATACATATATGATTATATAACCTTATGTATATATAACTGCATATATATATATACATAAAAAATATATATATTTAACTACAAGCATAAAGTGATAATCTTATTTTCTTTATTTTAAATATTCTTATTATTTAATATATTTAATGTATATATATCATTTATATAATATTTAATTATTATATATATAATACATATATTTTAAATATATTTAAATAATAATAATATAAAAAATGATAAGAAAATAAATTAAAACTAAAATAACACAAAGTAAAAGAATATAATATAATATAAATTACATATTTTAAAATAACAAATAAAACAAAAACCCCACACCCCACGGTCGTTCTGGCGTTACGCCCGCTACATAGGGGCCGACCGCCAATCGGGGTCAGCGTTCGGTGGAGGGGAGTATGTGCAGCGCCCCGCTGGATGGTGCCCATGGGGCCTAACCCCAAATCAAACTCCTTTACAAAATTTTTCTTTTATATAAAAAATCTGACTTCAATAAAAAAACGCTAAGCCGGGTAAAAACTGCATAAAATGAAAATCCGCACTGTGGTTTTATTTTATTTTTAAAACAAAATGTTTATTCCACAACCTAAAAATATATATATTATATATATATATATATATATATATATAAATCCTCTATATATATATATGTATATATAAAACTTCCTCAAATTTACAGTCATATTGAAAGCACTCAAACCACAAAATGAATGATACAAAAAAAATAGAGGCTTGTTTTGTTTTCCATATTTTGAATCCTTTTGTTTTTTGAAGGTTTCTCCTTCCAAACCTACAAGAATTTAAATTTGTTTCTCTTTCAGATTTCACCATGGTTTAATTCAAATTTTGCAAACAGATTAAGAGGGATTTTCAAAGAGATTGAATCCTTCAAAATGAACCATGAACAAACTTAAAATTTCCACCCAAAGAAACAAGAAAACTAAGAGTTGCACATAATTCAAACATTGCATCTTGTGTTTCCTCCAAGCTTTAAGATCCTTCAATGGAAGTTTGCCCTCTTCTTTTTCCAAGTTTCCCCAATCTTCAATCTTTCTTTTCAAATTCTTCCAAGAATTTCCATCCAAATTTGCTCTCCAAATTTTCCAAAATTAAAATTTCAAAAATAAAACCACCATTACCTTATGCAATCCTTCCCCAAATTTGTCAAAGCCCTAAAATGGACTCACCCACCAAAATTTATTGCTAATTTAGATATTTTTATTTTTGAAATTTAATAAAACAATTTCATTTTCCAAATGCATTTTGCAACAATATTCTTTTAAATAAAATTCATTACAATCCAAATGACAATTTAAATTTTCTTTAACCAAATGATTTTCACAATTCACAAATAAAATTCTTTTCAACTTTTATTTCTAAAGATAAAATATAAAGCTTATTTCTATTTTTTTTTTTATTTAATCTAAACTCCAAAGATGCCAACCCAACCAATTTGATTTAATTTATCCTGATTAATTTAATTATTCAATAAAATAACCTAATTCAAAATTAGATTATTTTATTAATTAAATTTAATTAATTAATTAATCACTAATTTTCCAACAATTCAATAGACAAAACAATAATCATTTATAAATTTCAAAGGCCATTTAATCCCTTTTAACTTGAAATTTTAAATATAAAGCCAATGGGGAAACTAACAACATAAAACACCGAACCCGACTAAGACCGACGACACACTATGGCTAGGGTGATGGTTTGACACAGAAATCCTAGTTACTATCTCCCAATCGATACCGTTGGTCGATGGGCACGCTCAGACCTGTGAAACTAGGGGGAGTTGATGTCCTATACCTGCATCCTACACACAATACGAGTGTCGAAACATGCATATAATATATTAAAACACGCCGTGAAGAGGAAATCGCGGAATCTCAGGGCACTCGCATGCGAGTGATGTGATCCCGTCCCCTTCACCAATACAATATCACTAACCGATGCATCTAATCATCCATGATATAATCAAAACATAAAGCATCAGTAATTCATATACATGCTAATTTAATCCATAACATAAAATAATAATAACATCTGAATAAAGTACCATCACATCAAAACATAATGTTTACATCGCTTAACAGATAGCGGTTAAAATAACTAAGTTCCATAGTCACAATGCAACAGAAATAAAACATATCATAGAAGAACACTGTTGATCAAAGAGAAAACGGAGGGGTGTTACATCCATTCCATGGAGATATCTGAAGAAAATTCCATGTTCATCAAAATGGACATGGCTAAAGCTTATGATTGGGTCAAATGGTCCTTTCTTCATAAGGTTCTCTATGCTTTTGGGTTTGATGAGGGTTGGATCAATTGGGTGATGAGTTTTGTCATGTTGGTGTCTTACTCTGTGCTGATTAATGGTGCACCTTCCTCTCTATTTGGTGCCTCTAGGGGTCTTTGATAGGGTGACCCCTAGTTACCTTATTTACTCATTATCATGGCTGAAGGATTGGGAAGACTTCTAAAAGCCCATTTGAGACAAGGGATCATTCAAGGGTGGAGTTGGGGTGGAGGCTTTCCTCCTTAGTCTCATTTATAGGTTGTAGATGATATACACTCTTGGGTGTAGCTAGAATCAGTGAAGCGAGCAACTTCATATAGGTTATTGCTATATACCTTGTAACTTCTAGACAAATGATTAATTAAGGAAAGTCCTCTACCTTCTTTTTCAACACTCCTCCTCTTATTCAATCTAGGATTTCTCATATTCTTAGATTTCACATTGGCAATATTCCTTTTGTGTATTTGGGAGTACCCCTTTCTGTGGGCCCATTTCCAACAGGAACTTTGTAGAGTGTTTGTAATTCCCAACTAATGCTCAGTAAACTTGGTGATGGACACACAATTCAGAGGTGGTTCCTAATTGAACATTCTACCAGACCCTTGTAAAGACTCCATTGAATTAACAATCAGGGCTAACGTAAGCTTATGATGATACTAGCATTATATGTGGATCAAGATTTCATACTGCCTATATCATCTAGTATAGGTGGTTGACACATATTGAAAAGGAATTAAAGCTTAAATTGCAAAATAAGAAAAATGATTAAATCTGGAACTATTGCTACGAATACTTATAACTTAAGACTGTGACTAGTTTGTTGTTAAAACATGAACTTTGTAGTGCACCTAACACTGCTAACTTTGACTCTGTCCAGAGGATAATGTATAAAGACAACAAAGAATGAAGCATAAGACAAGATCTTATTTACAATCTCATTCACAGATACAGGAAATGAAGAATCTGATTAAGATGATTGTAATAATGAAAGCATCTAATATGACAACAAAAATTAAAATGAAGAAATTAAAGTGGAGAATAGTTACCTTGAGTGGCCCGTGCTCAAGTGACTATACCCACAAAATAAACTCAAATATAAACTTCTTGAATTAATTGAACATAATGATAAAATGAAGCATCTTCATTGCAGATAACTAGATTTCACAAGCTGACAAGAATCTTTAGAGATAAGTTATTCATGAAAGCATAATTGGAAACTAACAAAATACTATCTATGTAATAGAGAAACTATATCTATTTCAACATATCCACATGCTATATCTACTCCTCAACCATCGAGCCAACTATATATGTTCGGGAGAGGTTTACTAGAATGAGGACTCAAAATAGAAAACTAAATGAAAATTACCATTCCCCTATGAAATAGAGAGTGAAAAAGTTTATGTAACTGAAAGTGTAATTAAAAATATGGAAGAAGACAATTAGGACTGGAACTCTTTCCTTAGCGACATAACATAGACATGTACTGTGAGAACAGTCACGTTGGCTTCCAAATCATTGTAGACTCCTTCCTTCAACTATCTTATTAAATGGTCTAGTGATTCAAAATCATCCTCATTAAAGAGTGCTTCCACTTATGCAACTGTTGTGTTCCTATTGTTCTAGAATTTCCCCCGCATCTCTTTCTGAAATCCTTTGGCTGTGGGTTACGCTTTCTAGTTGTTGTGGGTTACACTCTGCTTACTCTGACTTCTTGAATGCAAAGAGTTAATTCATCTAACATATACACAATACTAATAACCATAAATTAAACATAGATCCATTCTACATTTCATATGCACTCACACATTTAATTATGCAATTACCATCATATATCATAATCATAATTCCATACATCAAAATGGTTCAAGTTGCATGAAATACATAAAAAAGATAGAAAAGTTTAGGAATGCATATGAAATGAGTATCTGGAAATGTCTAAAATCATGAACTAAAACAACAAAAAACTAGCTAATACTTGGTCTAATCATTTCCCCCCAACTATGATATTGCTTTTCCTCAAGCAATCAGTTTAGGATCGAAGGTTGTATTGCAAGGTCATTTCCTTGAAATATGTAACCACATCCACTCCTTTTCCTTGTTTCAAGTAGTAGCCTCCATAAGTTGAGAGTCTTGCCCATTTGAAATGGCCTACCTCTTCCCATTATACATTTTATTCCCTTGTCCAATGTGGCACTAGATACAAGAACATCGATGGATGAAAGGTAAGAGGTACCCATATGAGTTCTTTATCTCTAGAAATCTCTATACACCTATGGAATATCTCAAGCATGGCTACAAAGTTATATTAAGAGTGTGGTTCATTTTTTTGTAATTCAGTAGTCAAATTTTCCCACCTTCCTTGCATAAACTTAAAAACATGATGGATGAAACCTATAGCTAGCTGTTGCATCTTAACATAATCATTCTCTCTAACATTTATGATTCTTCTACCTGCACCCTTATGCTTTAGGAGAGTTGTCCATTCCTCTATGACTGTACCGAGGTCCTTTGACTCTTTCCTAATATGGAAAGTAATAGATTTCTTTCTCTCAACATAGTCTTGCATTATTTAACCCCTCTACTGCTTGCTCCTAAAGTAAGAAGCTAGTTCTTTGACATGTAAATCCCTCATAAAAATCCATGGGTTCCATTTTGTATCATCTAGTAGAGAAATATTATGCAGGTAAAATTCATGCAATTGATCTTGTACAGCTGGTGTAGAATAAAAAAAATATATTTAAAAACTCAAAATTTCTGCTCAGGGCAATTGGTAAGTTACTAATTATTTTTCTGAATTGAAAACACATAAATTTCTCTTGCAAAAATAAAGCATACACCTTGGTGGGTGTCCTAAATTTGAGGATTTGTGCAGCCTTATCTGTAATTTCCTCAACTCTGATTGTCAGCTTCTTCAATTCAATTTCCTTCTGCTCAAGAACCGTAACATGGTTAGTTGTCATTTCTGGTTTTTCCTTTTTCCAAGCTTCCTTCTACTGGGGGAATTCATCAGTTATTTTCCACAAATCATATCCTAGAGACATAATAATGGGGCCAATTGGGGTTCTAATAAAAGGAGATCTACCTTTAGAGACAGGTTCTTTATTCCCTGTTTCCACAACAACAAGCTTTGTAAGAACATGCAGCTTGGACTCATGTTCAAATTTGTGTAATTTTTCCTTTAATTCTTTAATTTTCACCTCCCTCTCATTTTCCCTTAATTGATAATTTTTCAATAAATCCTCCAATTGCTTTATTCTACCAAGTGCCTCCTGCAATTCCTTTCCTCTATAATAAATCTTTATATTTTTCTAAGAAAATATTATCATCACTCATGGAATAATCACAACCCTCACTATCAGAGCCTTGTGGGGTTTAGCAATAAAGGCATCCTCTAAATCAGATTCAAAGGTGCTTTTGAAATACCATTGTTGTTTAACTAGTGTATTTACATTGTCAGGGGTATCCCCCTTTAATTTTGAATTAGTTTCTACTATCAAGACATCCTCTTTTTCTTACTTCTTAATTGATCCCATCATAACACCTTTCTTCTTCAATCAATGTGAATTCCTAGACTGTGTGAATTTCTTTTGCTTCTTGGTAGGTGCAAAAAAAGATTCACCTTTTCTCTTCCCGATTTTTAGTGTTTTGTCAGAAGTGGGGGTTTCTTGGGTATCTCCTGCTACGAGTTGCTTAGAGGTTGCAAGTGGCGAGTCTTGCAGGCTCTTCTCCTCTAGCTCTCCTCTACTGTGGGTAGGTGAAGCAACAAGGGAGCTAGAGGGCATTTCTCTTCCTGATACAACAAGTGATTCCACATTTTCTAGAATAACAAGTTCCTTAAGAATGTTATTAATATGACTACAACTTAAGAAGCTCTCCCATGAAACATGTGGGAACTGAGGCCCTCAAAATTATTTTTATCAACAAGGTAATTAAGCAGTAATGTGAAAATATAGTGTTTTTTATCTTCCTTTTATATTCAGGACTCATTCTTTTCAACATATTATAAAGAAAATTGGAAACATTTACATTCCTATTATGGTGAAGGTGACTTAAAAGTTTGAAATGGACTATGTATAACAGAGACTGCCTACCATCACATGTGAGATACGTGATTATATATGAAGAAACAAAATCCCAAACCCATGACAAGGATAATCTTTTAGTACCTTGGGAGGATGAGTCCAAGCTCTCTCCATGTTCTCTAAATTCATCCCTAGTAGCGACAGTGGTTGCCCTGACTGGAAACTCCTCCCCTACTCTTGGAAATCCTAAAACCTCTATAATGGAAGCCTCTGAAGAATCCATTTCAACCCTCTTACAATTGCCTCATCATTTTGTAAAGTACCAACAAATTTTTTGGCCATAACTTTGTTGAACTATGTGAGTTTCAAGAACTAGTCTATCCATCTAACATGCTGAAAAATAGGCAACACTAATCTATCTTCCATCAGTTGCTTGTGTGTAGATGGTTCTCTTTGGATTATATCTCCACCCATGATGACAATATGCTCTATTTATGCTCAAATTCTCTGTTTATCACTTTAACCACACTAATCCCTTTCTGCATGTGTGGTTGTGTTTTCCAATTGTAGTTGTTCTACCCCTTCTTATTTCCTTTTGAGTTTGAATTTTAGATTTGATGGAGTTTGAATTGTAGCTTGGATGGTAGGATTGTATACATAATGGGGAAATAGAATGGGAAAGGATTTGCAAAAAGTGTTTGGGTTTTTTAAATCAAGAAAATGAAAATGAAGAGTACTACTTCCCCCCAAGTAAAGGTGTTCAGTGTCCTCACTTAATTGCATTACACCTGGCATAGGGTGAAATGATGTATTGGAAATATTAAAAATGATACGAAGCATGCGAAATCTAATATGTAAACATGTAATAAAACAATTTCCATCTATGATAATTATTAAACATTAATATGTGTACCTGTAGAAGTGTAGTGAACTAAAACTTAGCTTGTGTGATAGCGATTTGAATTGCCCGCAATGATATTTGATGTGACCTATCATACTTGCAATTGGTGATAAATGATATAAATACATGGCACATGGTGAATGATGTTTTTGAAAGGCTACTAAATGTATGATGATGTGATGTGAAATAAATGGCATAGCGCATGGAAATCAAGAAAGTTGATATGAATGGTATGTGGGATGTGGTGGATGAAGCTTTATGTAGTGAAATGATAGCTTTGAGGCTGCATGGACGAAAGATAAAGTGTAGATGAATGGATATACAATTAATTCGGTTGAAATTTTGAATTTTTGACAGGAAAGTGCTACAAGTGCCTTCAACAACAAGTCCCTTTATGAATTTTGTCACCTATAGGCATGAAGCTGCATGTCCCTATTGCATCATGGATTGCACTTGAAAATGATTGTTGGTTGTTACCACCTATCTTGTGTGTCCATGTATGAAATGTGGTAGGAAATTATACCGAAATGACCTTAGTAGGTGAGCTATGTAGCTCATTTGTTGTGTCATGTGGAGAGCCTATTGTATCTACTGCCGAATATTTGATGTCTGCTTAATGTTTTTGTTAGAGTCATTCTCTGGTCCATATTGGTGCATTAAGGAAATAATAAATTCATTCTTCTACATTGAATTCTTATAAAGTTTCAATCTATGTCCATTAACTAATAGTGAAAATCTGATTGCATCAATTGTTTGCAACTATACTGCACCATTTGGGAATACTTGTATTTCATAGGGACCTAACCACCTTTTTTGTAACTTTCCTTTATAGTCCTTGTACCTTGAGTCATAGAGCAAAGCCTAATCTCCCACATTGAACTCCTTAGTTTTGATGAACTGATCATGCCATCTAATTCTCTATTTTTGAAGAACCTCAATGTGGTGCATAACTTCCATCCTTATTCCATCTAATGCATTCAAATTATGCAATCTCTCCTTCTGTGTTGTTGCTAAGTCCAGTCCTAGTTGTATTGTTGTCCTTAGTGTTTTGTATTCAAACTCAATAGGAAGTGATGTTGTTTTTCCATACACCAACTCATATGGTGTAAATCTTGTTATAGTCTTTCAAGTTGTCCTATAGGCCCATACTACCTCAGGCAACCCGGTTGCCCAATCCTTCTTGTGAATATGCACTTTTTTGGTCATAATGTTTTCAATCTCCCTATTTGTAACTTCCACCTACCATTGGCTTGAGGGTGGTAGGGTGTTGACTTCCTATGCATGATCTCATATTCTTTCAACAATTTATTGATTAGTTCCGATGTAAACTGGAGACCTTGATCTGTGACAATTTATCTTGGTACTCCATATTTGGTAAATATATCTTCATATAGAATTTTTTCCACGTTTCCATATCTTGCAAACTGCAATGCTTTAACTTCTACCCACTTTGCTAAATAATCTATGTAGACTAATATATAATCCTTGTTATTTGATGCTGGTGATATTGGGCCAATGGTTGCAAAGGAATCTCATCTATTTTAGTTGGTCTTCCCATTCTCTAACACCTATCATAACTCCTAGTATATTTCACTCCATCCTTATGGAGAGTAGGGCAGTAATAGCCTGTGGTGAGAATCTTGAGCGCAATCCTCTTTACTAAAAAGTTTCCCCCACAAGGTTCATAATGGTAGGATTTGAAGATATCATAGACCTCATCTTCTCTGATGCATCTTCTCATAATGTTATATGGTCTTGTGTAGAATAAATAACTAGCTATCCAAGGGTAGGGAATTTTTTTTTGTACCAATTGTCTCTTTTCTCTAGGGGAGAAATGAGGTGGTATCTGTCATGTTACGAGATAGTTGGAAATGCCAACGAACCAAGGTGTGTGTAGAGATAGAGAAAATAAATTCTCATCTAGAAAAGAATTATCAACATATTCTACTACTTGAGTTGGTAGTTTGGATAGAAAATCTGCCACTACATTTACTTTACCTGACTTATCCACTATGGCGACGCCAAATTCTTGAAGTAAGAACAACCATGTAACAACCCTACCACCAGCTACTAGTTTCTTCATTAGATACCTTATTGTTGTGTGATTAGTGTGGATGAATCCTGGATACCCTGTGATGTAGTGTTTAAATTTGTTAATTGCATAGAAAACTGCCAACATCTCTTTTTTTGTTACTGTGTAATTGAGTTATGCCCCTTATAGGTTATTTCTAATATAATAAATGGCATAGTCTTTATTACCTTCCTTCTGTCCAAACACTAATCCTCTAGCAAAATTAGAAGCATTTGTATGTATGTGGAAAGGAAAGGTCCAATTTGGTCCTCTCAAGATAGGTGCTTTGGTCAATGCTATCTTGAGTGCTTCAAAAGAGTGTTGACAAGCAATTGTCCACTCAAATTTTGCATCTTTTGTGAGTAAAAAAAATAATGGGTCTGCAATTTTTCTAAAGTCCTGTATGAACCTCCTATAGTACCTAGCATGTCCTAGAAAAGTTCTAACATATTTTTGTTTTTGGGGTACAAGGAGTGTTGAAATTACTTCAATTTTATTGGGATCCATTTGAATGCCATCCTTTGAGACAAAATTTCCTAGCACAATCCCTTTGGTCATCATCATGAAACATTTCTCATGACTTAGGGATAAATTATGTTCTTGACACCTTTTTAAGACTGTCT
The DNA here is from genome assembly GCA_007258455.2 of Sequoia sempervirens. Lineage (NCBI taxonomy): Eukaryota > Viridiplantae > Streptophyta > Pinopsida > Cupressales > Cupressaceae > Sequoia > Sequoia sempervirens. Next base: position 67,503 of record VDFB02279786.1, on the reverse strand, counting down.
CTAGGTTATTAAGTGCTTCATCATATGTGTCCCCATAAGTTGTGTAATCATCCATGTAGATTTCCATGGAGTCATGTGCAAAATTTGAGAATACACTCAACATTTCCCTTTGGAAAGTGGTTGGAGCATTACATAGTCCAAATGGAAGGAAAAAATAAGCATATGTTCCCCAAGGGCATGTGAAGGTTGTTTTATCCTGGTCCTCTAGAGCTATTCTAATTTTGTTATAGCCATTGAATCCATCTAGAAAGGATAAGTAATTTTTTACCTGCTAAGGAGTCAAGCACTTGATCAATGAAGCTCATGTTGAGATGTCATAGAGTTTAGCAAGTATATCTTGATGCACTTTGCAGTGGAAGGATGTCCTGGCATGGGCTCCTGACCAAAAGGGTGTTTACTCGGTGGCGGTTGGGTATTAGGAACTGGATAGGAGGAAATATGGGGAGGATGAAGTCCCTTGGAGGAAATTTGTGTGGAATAAGTTTTCTTGGCCTAAATAGAAATTTTTCCTTTGGTTATTTGTTCGTAACATGTGTCTTACTTGGGATAATATTTTGAAGAGAGGCTTCCAGGGTCCCTCAATTTTTTTTCTTTTTGGTAGTAGTGAGGAGTCTTCTTCACATATTTTCTTCCAATGTACCTTCGCTAGATCTATCTAGTAGCTTTGGTGGGAAATGTGGATAAATTATTGTGTGCATGCTCTATCCCTCACTAAATTTTGGAGGAATCTAGGGAGGTCACCTACTCAGTCTTTCCCTCTCCAAATGGTGTGGACTATTGGGCCTTCATGTATTCTTTAGTAGATTTGTTTGGAGTGAAATCATAGGATCTTCCAGGATAAAAATTTGGTGGAGGTGCAATTATGGCAATGGGTTCTTGGTATGCTTCAGGAGACTATTTCAGCTAAGTGTGAGGGGGGCTCCCATGGATGCTGGAGAGGTAATGTTGTTACAAAGTTTGGGCTTGAATCATCTAAGCTCAAGGAGGACTTGTTCAAAGGGGAGAAGACATCCCATCATGGAAATATAGAGATAAGGCAGGTGGTCCCCACCTCTTGTTGGGTTCTTAAAAATTAACACTGATGGCTCTTCCAAGGGTAATCTAGGTTATGCTAGTGTTGGAGTGGGGAGAGATAGCTCTGGGGCTGCCCTCTTTCTCTTCTCCATTTATCAAGGCCATCAAAATAATAATCTTATGGAGACTTTTGATATTCTTATTGCTCTAGAAAAGGCTTATGCACTTGGGTGGCACAAGGTTATTTGTGAATCTAATTCTTAGATCTTGATTAATTTGTTGAACAAGCGAAGTTTTGATGGGGTGAATTGGCAATTGCTTTTGGTGGTGCAATAGATTCACTAGTTAAGAGATTCTCTAGAGGTGGTGACCTTTGTTCATATCCCAAGGGAGTGGAATAATGTTCTAGATTGTTTATCAAAATGGGTTTCAAAGTTTAGCGGCGATTGGAAGGTTGATGATTGGGAGCATCTTCCTAGAGACTATCTCTAAAAATTGAAGATGTTGATTCATGAGGATATCCATGGTCCTTGAACATGCTCTTGTTTTCCTATTTTTTGGAATTGTTGTACTTGGGTTTTTGTTGGCTTGGGGTGCTTATGGGCCCTGGACTTATTTGGTATTGCTTCTTGTATTCTTTGGGTTTCTCTGATTGAATAAAATTTTACCCCTCTTTTTCATTAAAATAAAGAAAAAGATACCTACAAGGGAAATACCACATTGATTGGATATCATAAGAAAATCAAGTTAAAGATGAAGATGCTTCCATTAATTCATAGGTAGAATAGGTAGTAGAATAAAGGGGTGTCATATAACATAACCCCATAAGTAAAGAATAACGAAAAAGGCACAAATAAAATGGAAACATGTCACAATGATAAAGATTCCCATTACAATTTTTTACCCACGTAGATGAAGATCTAGAGAAAGAAAGGTTGTCACAATAATAACTTAGAGAAGAAAAAATGTTAAAATTCATTTCACTAGGTTGTCTTAAGGATGAGACAATGATTTAGTCCCATGCAAAATGTTGTAAAGATAAAATAGCTTTTGTGTTATTGTATTCGTCATTAGGGTCATTCTAGACCCATATATAGGAAGAATTAAGAAGATGGTAACGTGAGAGTAAAGCATGAGGAATGAATTAGAAGACATGTATAAGACATATTATAAACCATTAAAGTATATTAATATATAATAGTTGCCTTGGTAAACTTCAACAAATTTGATTCCTTTATCGTTAGTATCTATAGTTGCAACATCATTTAACCTCTTTCTCCAATAGTCAATACATCAAGATAGGAGAGATGGAGAAATATGCATGCCATCATCATGGAAGTTATCATTATGTGAAAGACTACCTTGAATACCATAGGGTTCATATGTAGTGAAAAATATTGATCATAAAGAAAAACACCATATTGGCTAAAAGAAGGTAGTACATCACTAAAACACGACTTTATAAGCATTTAATCATCACACATATTACTATTGATAGGAGAAAAGTAAATAATATAAGATTCATTGATTAGTATTTTTATTATACTTTTGGTTTTTAGTAGTTTTATTATAATTTTGGTTTTTAGTTCATATTTGGTTATGTACTAATGCTACCTTCAAGCTTTGCAAGGGATGGGATCAAGGAAATACAAGTTGAAGAATTATAAAAATATATCAACTTACTTGCCTTCCATCCAAATACTCTTCAATTTCTTCTATAAAATCCTCTAAATTGCTCATGAACTTGCCAATCCTGAGCTCTTAGAGCCAATGAGAACACTTGATAAGTTTGATGAGTGGCCATTGGCCATAAAATATTGAAAAATCTCATATAATTCTTATTTAACATTGCCAAGTGGTAGTATCCTTCGCTTAATTTTAACAGTTATAACATGGATTATTAGTAATAATGGATAACTTCATAAAAAGGAGTTTTTTCATGATTTTAAGGCTTTCTTAATCCACATAACAACCCATTTTCATGTAGGGATATTCATAACAACACACAAGATCATCAAATCACATAAATACATGTTAGAAGAATACAATATTTTTCTTTCCTAGGGTAGTACACACCAATATCTAGCTAGCTACGGGGTATCATTATGTCCACAAAATGAGAAAAATAGGTTGGACATGGGAAAATGATTATTTAAACAAAAGTTGCCAAATTACAAAATTATAAAATTATAAGTAGGTTTGAAAGACTAGCTGCACCAAAATGTTAAGGTTGATGGGTAAATGCTAGGGAAAACCTATCATTCCTCAAGTCAACTTATAATTTTGGAGTGTTTTATTCTAGCATAGTCTCTTAAGAGACCTAAGAGAAAAAATACCAAACTATGATTGAGAATTTGTCGAAGCTCATGGAAATTAAAAATGCTTTTTCTAGACCTAGAAGTGGATATGTCACCTATCCACACTAACCTCTCTTGGTTTTTATCAAGTCAACATTGTTTGACCATGCCAAAAATGAATGAATTATTGCAAAAAGTGTCAATGGAGAGTAGTGCAAATATCATAACAAATACTCATTCAATTGTTGTGGAAAAAAATGACTTGAAATTTCAAGGTGGGTGGGTAAATAATAGGGAAGACCTCTTTTCGTTCCCAAAATCACTTGATCATTCTCTGGTGTTTCAAATTCCCCTCTCCCTCTCCTTTATCTCTCCCTCACCCCCTCTTCTAGCCACTCCCAACCACTCCAACAACCACTCGCTCTCCCTCTACCTCTACCTCTCCCTCACTCTCACACTCTCCCTCTCCCTCTCCCTCTCTCTCTCCCTCTCCATCTCTCTCCCCCCCTCTCCCCCTCTCCAACTCCCTCTCCCCCCTCTCCCTCCCACTCCCTCTCCCTCTCTCTTCCTTCCATTCCCCCTCTACCACTCCAACCCCATCTCCCTCTCCCTCTCCCACTCCATCTCCCTCTCTATCCCCCCTCTCCCACTACCTCTCTCTGTATCTCCCTTCCTATCTCCCTCTCCAATTATTTCCCCCGCTCCCCGTCCCCCTCTCCATTTCCCACTCCAACCCCCTCTCCCTCTCCCTCTCCCTCTCCCTCTCCCTCTCCCTCTCCCTCTCAAGCCTCTTCCATTCGCTCTCCCACTCCCACTCCCACTCCCACTCCCTCCCTCTCTTTCCCCCCTCTCCCTCTCCCTCTCCCACTTCCACTCCCACTCCCACTCTACCTTCTTCTTCCCCCCTTTCCCTCTCCCTTTCCCACTCCCTCTCCAGCTCCCTCCCCCTCCACATTTTCCACTCCTCCCCCTCTCTCTCTCTCTTTCCCACTCCCACTCAAACCCCCACTCCCTCTCCCTTTCCCTCTCTCCCTCTCCCTCTTTCTTTCCCACTCGCTCTCCCCCTCCCCCTCCCTCTCTCTCTCTCTCTCTCCCATCCCACTCCATCCTCCACTCCGTCTCCCTCCTCTACCTCTCCGTCTCCGTCTCCGTCTCCCACTCCAACTCACTCCCCCTCCCCATTTTCCTCTCCCTCTCCCTCTCCTCTCATCTCAGTCTCCTCCTCTCATCTCCCTCTGCCTCTACCTCCCCTATCTCCCCTCATCTCCCTCCCCTCTCTCTCTCATTCCCTCTCCCCCACTCTCCCTCTCCCCCTCCCACTCTCCCAACTACTCCCACTCCCTCTCCCTCTCTATGCCTCCCCCCTCTCCCTCTCCTACTCCAAGTCCCACTCCAACTCTCTCTCCTTCTCACCCCTCCCCCCTCTCCATCTCCCTCTCCCTCTCCCTCTCCTTCACCTTCCCCCTCTCCTCCTCTCTCCCCCTCTGTTCCCTCTCCCTCTCCCTTCTTCCCCTCCCACTCCCACTCCCACTCCCCTCCCACTCCCATTCCATCTTTCTCTTCCTCCCACTCCGCCTTTCCCTCTCCCACCTCTCCCTCTCCCTCTTTCTCTGCCTCTCCCACTCCAACTCCCCCCTCCCCATTTCCCACTCCTCCCTCTCCCTCTCCCTCTCCCTCTCCTCTCCCTCTCCCTCTCCCTCTCCCTCTTACTCTCTCCTCCCTCTCCCTCTCCCTCCCCTCTCTCCCCCTCTCTCCCTCACCCCTCACCTTGCCCCCTCTCTCTCTCTCCTCTCCTCTCCCTCCTTTACACCCTCTCCTTTCCACTCTCCAGCCACTCCTCGCCCCTCCTCCTGCTCCTCTCCACTCCCCTCTCTCTATTCCCTTCCTTCTCTCCTCCCCTCCTCTCCCCCTCCTCCTCTCCCTCTCCCACTCAGCTTTCTCTCCTCTGGGCCCTCCCTCCCTACCTCCTCTCCTCCTTTCCCCTCTCTCCTCATCCTCTCCCCTGGCCCTTTTCCTTCCCCTCTCCTCCTCGCTCCTCCTTCCTCCTCTCCCTCCTCCTCCTCTCCTCCTCCTCTCCCTCTCCCTCAGCTCCTCTTATCTTTGCCCCTCCACCTCCCCTCTCTCTCCTCCTCTCCCCTCTGTGCAGCACCCTCTCCTCTCCCCTCCTCCAATTGCCTCTCCCTCTCTTCCTCCTCCCACTCCCCCTATCTCCCTCCCTCTCCCTCTCTCTTCCACTCCCTTTCCCTCCCTCTCTCCTACCCACTCGCCCTCCCCCTCTCTCTCCCTCCCCATTCCCCTATCCTCCCTCTCTCTCCTCCCTCTCTCGCCCCCTCTCTCCCTTTCCCTCCACCTCCCCATCCCCCTCCCTCTCCCACTCTCCCTCCCCCCTCTCTACATCTTCCCCACCCCATCGGCCTCCCCGTTCCCCTCTCTTCCCTCCCCCTCCTTGTATCCTTCTCCCCCTCTCTCCCTTCCCCTTCACCTCCCTCTCTACCTCCCCCTCTCCCTCCCTATTCCTCCCCCTTCTCTCTACCTCTCTCCTCCCTCCCCCTCTCTCCCCCTCCCCTCCCCCTCTCTCTCTACCTCTCTCCTCCCTCCCTCTCCCCTCTCTCCCTTCCTCCCTCCCCCTCTCCACCCTCACCCTCACCCTCCCTCTCCCCTCCCCCCCTCTCTCTCTCTCCTAGCTCCCCCTCCCAATCTCTCCCTCCACTTCCAGCTCCCCCTTCCTATCCCTCCCTCTCTCCCCCTCCCCCCTCGCCCTCACCCTCACCCTCCTCTCCCCCTCCCCCTTCTCCTATTCCCACCCTCTCTCCCCCTCCCCCTCCTCCTGTCCTTCCTCTTCCCACCCTCTCTCTCTCTCTCTCCCACTCCCTCTCTTCCTCCCTCCCCCTCTCCTCTCTCCCCGACCCCCTCTCTCCCTCCCCCTCCACATACCCATCCTCCTCTCCCCTTCCCCCTCTCCCTCCTCCCTCTCTCCCTCTCTCCTCGCCATCAACCTCTCCTCCCACTCTCCCCCCACTCTCCTCACTCCCCTCTCCTCCCTCCCCTCCCAATCTCTCCCTCCACTTCCACCTCCACCCCCTGTCCCTCCCTCTCTCCTCCCTCCCCTGTCCCTCACTCTCCCCTCTCTCCTTCCCTTTCCCCTCCCCCCTCTCTCTCTCCTCCCTCCTCCTAATCTCTCCCTCCACTTCCACCTCCCCCTCTCTGTCCCTCCCTCTCTCCCCCTCTCCCTTCGTCCCCCTCCCTTCCCCCTCTTCTTTGCACCCTCTCTCCCCCTCCCCCTCTCTCCCTTCCCCTCCACCTCCCCCTCTCCCTCCCTCCCTCCTTGTCTCCTCCCCCTACCCCCTCTCTCTCTACCTCTCTCCTCCCTCCCCCTCTTCGGCCTCATCCTCGCCCTCTGTCTCCCCTCCCCCCTCTCTCTCTACCTCTCTCCTCCCTCCCCCTCTTCGGCCTCATCCTCGCCCTCTGTCTCCCCTCCCCCTCTCTCCTCCTCCTCTTATTCCACTCCACTCTCCTCCTCCTTTCCCTCCCTCTCTCTCCCCTCCTCCTCCCAGTCTCTCCCTCCATGCCCCCCCTCTGCTGTCCCTCCCTCTCTCCCCTCTTGATTGGCACCTCTCTCCTTCCTCCACCTCCCCTCCTCCCTCTCTCCCTTGTCCTCCTCCCCTACCTCTCTACCTCTCTCCTCCCTCCCCCTCTTTGGCCTCACCCTCGCCCTCCCTCTCCCCTCCTTGTCTCCTCCCCCTACCCCCTCTCTCTCTACCTCTCTCCTCCCTCCCCCTCTTTGGCCTCACCCTCCCCCTCCCCTCCCCTCCCCCTCTTCTTCCCACCCTCACCCTCACCCTTTCCCTCTCTCTCCCCTCCCCCTCTCTCTCTCCACTCTCTCCCTCCCTTTCCCCTCTCTCCTCCCCTCCAATCTCTCCCTCCTTCCACCCCCCTCTCTGTCCCTTCCTCCCTCCCCCCTCTGTTCACCCTCTCTCCCCTCCCCTCCTCTCCTTCCTCCACCTCCCCTCTCCCTCCTCCTCTCTGCCTCCTCCCTCCCCTCTTGACCTCACCCTCCTTTTCCTCCCTCTCCCTCCCTCAGCCTCCTCTCTCTCTCCTCCCTCCTTCCCTCCCCTTTAGCTTTAATCCTCTCCCCCTCCCCTTCCCCTCCTTCCCCTCTCTCTCCCTCTCTCCTCCCTACCTCCTCTCCTCCTCCCCTCTTTTGGCCGCCCCTCATGCCCTTGCTCCCCTGGCCCCTCCTCCCCTCCTCCTCCCCTCTCTCTCTCCCTCTCCCCTCCCCATCTTCCACCTCTCTCCCCTCCCCTCCCCTCCCTCCTCCCTCTCCCCCTCTCTCTCTCCTTCCCCCTCCCCCTCTCCTCCCTCTCTTTCCCTCCCCCGCCCCCTCTCTCCCTTTCCCTCCACCCCCCTTGCCCTCCTCCTCTTCCCACCCTCTCTCCCCCCTTCCCACTCCATCTCTCCCTCCCTCTCTCTCCCTCTCCATCTCCCTCCTCTTCCCCCTCCCCGCCCTCTCTCCCTCCGTCCCTCACTCACTCTCTCTACCTACACAACCAAACAACTCTCACTCTCTCTGTCCCCCTCACTTTCCCTCTCCATCTCCTCCCCTTCCCCCTCACTTTCCCTCTCCATCTGCCTCCCCATCCCCCTCCCCCCCCTCTCTCTCTCTCTTCCCCCCCCTCTCTCTTTATGAGTCAATCACATGTATATTAATGAACTAGACTAATTTACATTCCATATGAGTCAATCACATGTGTATTAATGACAAATTCAACCAATAGTAATGCACACAAACACTCTAAGAAAACCATATCGGTTTGAATCACAATTGATGCAACATCATACAACTTAAACACATCAACCCTAAAGTACACAAGGACATTGGACACACCATGCAATTTTCACATGTTACACATACACATCATGCAACTTAAACAAATAACATAAATAATATTTGAAAATAATAAATAAATAAGTTCTATATTTATAATAAAAATAGACAATTATAAAAATATTATAATATTTCTATTTCTATTCCCTATATTTATTCAAATAATAGATAACATAATATATATCGATAAACTCTCTCCTTCCAATGAATATTTCCTCAAAATTCACTTCAAAATCTAATATTTATATAAATAGACTAAATTATAATCATATTTTATAAGAATAATGAGACTATGAACACAAATTAAATTAACTATTCATGCCTTGTCAAACTTTAAATAAACATATACTATATTGGAAGAAAGTGTATTTATACTATATTTAAAAAAATTATAACTACATTTTAAAAGAAAATGTAACTACTTTATGGTGTAGTTCTAAATGTTATTTTAAAGGAATAAACCACCATCCATGATAATAATTTGATAATAAGCTAATTGGTGTAGTTCTAAATGTTATTTAATTGGTAATAAGCTATTTAATTTAATTAATTTTTAAAATAATTTTGATTGATATTTAAAAATAAAATATATATATAATATTAAAAAAGATATGAATTAATTATTTAATATCAATAATGTCAAATTTGATGGGTATTTAATGTTAAGTAACCAATTCAATAAAAAATAAATAAATTATTTTTTTAACTTTTAACACATGCATTTATTCTTATTTAAATAAATTATAACAATAATATCTTTGATTACTTTTTTAAAATAAAAATAAAAACAATAGATACAAAAAAATAAGAGAGACACTCTCAAAGATGTTCATGACCATCTTTGAGAGTTTTTGAAGGGATATTTCTACCCCTCCTCAAAAAAATGGTCTAACCTTTATTAATTATAATTGTTGACGAATATTTACAATAAATATAAATTAAAAGTTACTTATATTTCTATTTTCATTTCACTGTGAAAAATACCATAAGCTGATCTCTTCTCTGAAGTCTTCATGTTCAAGTTCTTCTTGTTGTGCACCAACCCTCCAGTAATTATGTGTTCATGTTCTCACTGTTATGCAAAACAAATGTAAGTTAAACAACAAAAATCTTGTCAAAACTAAATTTTACTTCAGACAACTCAAGAGAAATCCTGCATATTGTACCAATTTTCATAAACCAAAATTTCTTTTTATTTGACAGTAATAAAGCTAAACTTTGCCAGTGTCCCATATTCCTGTGCCAACATGGGTGAAATCCTTGAACTCCTTAAGGAAATGTGACCTCATGATTGTTGGACATACACAAAACGAAGACATTAACTAGACTGGAGAAACTTCCAAACACTTTTAATTACAGATTTAAAGTCAAATTCTGCAACCTGTGCTAGCTAGCTGTTGTATGGTAAACCCAACATCAAACATTTGTTATGGATCATATAGAGCTTCCTTGAAGGTGTATATATAAGTTTCTTTTAGATGTTGTTCCCACTATAAATCACTTCTATTTATGATAAAAATAAATAAATAGACTGTGACTACTATAACAAGAGATCATACCAAGACTAGTTGAACATATTAGCACATCTCAACGCACAATTATTTTGTTTAACTTCTTCACAAACATGATATTACACACATTCCATCTCAGATCTTAAAAATAATTAAAGATAAAAGATGGTTGTTTCAGCTCGATCAGATGGGCTGATTTGAACTTCACTTCATCTATGAATTTGCAACTACTCGTGTACAAATGTAAGAAAAGATCTGAACTGCAGGCACGAATGACCACATCAAGCCTATTTTATCGTCACCCACATTCAACTCAGACAAAATGAAATAAATATCAAAATGGATTAAAATTTAATATACTTTTATCCCAATCTGAAAAGAGAAAAAACAAAATTACCCAAAATTTCTTGTTTGGAAGGATCCCACTCTTATCCTCTAAATGATTAGGTCTGAGCTGAATTTAGCAGAGGCAAGTTGATAGGTAGATAAAACTGTATTTATCTGTTGTCATTGGAAATTAGTTTACCTTGATGCCCTGCTCAGGTTTGTGGTCAAATCTCTTAAATTTTTAAAATTTTCTGAAGGAAGATTTTAATAGTTTTGTATTTTTAGTCGAGTATTTATCCAAACCATTACTTTCTTTTCATCGTCAAATGGCTAATTTTTTTTTGAAGTCTATGTTCCCATTTGATCTAATTACTAGTGAGAGAAACCCTTTACTTTTAAATGATTTATGAATAAAAATTCATAGAGGGCATGAATTGCAATTTATAAATATTAGTGGGGCGAGAGAGAAAACAACGGTGAGGGACAAAACAAGGAACTAAAGCACCTTCCCTCCTGTGGGTATTATGGATCTGAAGGAGGCATCTCTTCTGGCCAGAAATGTAGGCAAGGGAAGATGGGTTGTTGAAGTAGGAGGGACTTACATATTTGGTATATATTCAGAAGCAATAGAAATAGTCCTGGGCTATGGTCAAAGATCTTGGAGGAATGTTGGAATTCTGTCTGGCTTGATCAATGAGGTCACTCCACCATGGGTAGTTCTGGGGATAGGAGCCAACGGATTGCCAGGCCTAAAACATGGCAGATGTATTTATGTGATAATGCAATTAAAGTTGCTTTGAGTTTTGCTTGTAATTGAAAGAGGTTTTTGCCGATGGATTCTGTACTAAGACAATAGAGGTTGAATCAAACAACATAGCTGCGGGAATGCAATTCACCTTGGATTCAACACCTGAAGCTAAAAGAAAATCTCCTAAACAATAATGGTCCTATTTTGGTCTTTTTGAGGCTCTGTTGATGGGCTATTTTTACCAGCTGATTTGATTGTCTGTCTATTGTAGACTTATCTTCATTGTACTACCTTAAATCTTTGTAACTTCTGTGGAAGCAACATTGTAGGTTTTGCATCTGATATCCAGAAATAGAGAGACTCAAGAAGTTATTGCATCTGATATCGACACAATTATAACTAGATCTCTAATCCAAAAAGAAATTGAATTTACATAAATTCCAAGAATTTCTTTTTGAACTTGGATTGGAGATCTAGGCATATTTTCAAGAAGGATGATTTAAGTCTTCGCAACTTCTTATTTACTTGGGAATCTTTCATTATTGGAAGAGCATTGATTACGATCCATAAATAGTTTCTGCGGATCTTGTTGATCAGTAATCTTAACCTTTGCAAAATTTGGTGTTAATCTTCAACAACTTAACCGTTGGAATTGCTCCTATAGAAGATTAATAGTTTGAAATAGTTTTGTTTGTTAGAAATGCTTTGATTTAGATCTGGACACCAAAAGAACCTAGGAATTTTTTAGATACCTCAAAAGCAGACCAAGTGTCAGATAGTTCCAGAAATGTGGATTCTCTCTTGGGGCATTTGATCTGTAAGTTACAATGGAAATTGCATACAATATTTCGTCAACAACGTATCCTAATGAAGAACATGAGAAATTGGAATCCTCTAAAGCATGTATTAACTCAAAAATTGCTAGGAAATGAGAGTAAGCTATCACACAATCGAAGAAAACACATTTTATTTTGGGGTGAAACTAATCATTTTGTCCCAAATTCATAAGGCTTCCCTCCAGCCGTCATGCTCTTTGCAATAATAACTAACAAAGGGTATATCACAAGGAAAAACTTGTACAATACATTGCTTCTAAAGGAAGATGCAACAGGAAAACAGAGGACCCGTTACAAATTAATATCCTCTAGCAAAAGAAAAAGAGATCAGGTTTTGAGGAAGCTGAATTTTCACTTCGTGAGGCATTGAATTATGTGGAAGGAAAATTATGTAATGAATCAATCAATTCAGTCTCACTACATGGGAGGAAAGCAAAAGATGCGTAAGAGAAACCCAAATCCCCCATTTTTATAGATCATAATCAGATCAACATCATCTAGAAAATGCAGAATGGCTTAACAGAGAGACAAACCTACAGAAAGTTTGAGTAGAAATAAATAAAATAAAATGTAGTAGCTCTTTATTCAAAAAAATTAAAGCACTTCTATGGATGGATAACTGAAACACAACACACATTATAGAAATTCCTAATTCGTGTCTGGAAAGCATTGTCCAGTTGATTCACAATAAAGATGTATACCTTCTAGTGATATCACCATGCTTGAGGATTCTATTAAATGTATGGTATTAAGTTGAAATTAATCACAGTGAATTGAATAGAATACAAAAGACTGGTCAAAGAATTGTAGACAAAAGACCTCTGAAAAGTAGATGAAGACTAACAGAAACAGTTGTAAACCCTTGAGTTCTTTAAAGTCCTAATTATTATAATACTAATAAGATTTCACATTGTAGTAGGGCTTTCAATGGAATAGAGTGACCCTACTTTGATAGTAAAAACAAATGAAAGAACTATTTAAACTTACAAAGCACATAATAACAATAGATAAATCTTCAAAACAAAGAAGCCTGGATTCATGAGGCATACCTTAATGATCGCAACCAGCTCACTCTCAAAAATGCCCCTACGAATCAAGAAGAAGTATATTGCATATTTGAATATTTGGCCAGGACATTAAATCAAAACAACAAACATTTTATTCAAATAGGAAAAATAGGGCATGCAAAAAAAAATCTACAAAGCCATATTTCTCTTAATTTCTTGATATTTAGGATCTTTAAAGAAAGATAAACATAATTATTTTGCAATTACAATAGAGTAAAAACCCTTCAAAAATAAATTAATACTGAACTAAACACAAAAAGAGAATCAAATTAAATAAATAAAATCTTTCAACCTGAAATTCTAGGAAAAAAAAGACAAACCAACAAAATTGTCTATAACTTTTCAAATAGATGAAGCCCTTATAAAATATGGGTCAATGGAAATTGATATAAACTTATGTATTCGATTCTAATAAACCATCACAGTGCTAAATAATTTAGTTTAGCATTAAATTACTAGAAAATAAATGCAGAGTGTTTTGGAGACAACAACTTGAAAAGAGTAAACCCACCTGGAAAGAAATATGGTTACCCTAGATTGATCTCAGATTTCTTAGGAATATCATCAACATAAGTGCACTCCAAAATGTAAACCCACCTGGAAAGAAATATGGTTACCGTAGATTTCTGACATCATAGTAGAACCACCTTCAACACAAAAATGAACATTAGGAAGATAAATTGAAAAAGCATCCATGATTCAAAGAATTTGTGTCTTCAAAAAATACGTTACCAAGCCCCTTGGAAATCGAAGGAGGGTGGCCTCTTCACAGACTTGCACACGAATGAGACATGATTGAGAGTAGGAAAAGTCAGAGGACATGGATTCTCTCCCTTCCCCATATTACTAGACAATTCTAACAGGGCGGGAACTCCTACCACCACAAGAAGACTACTCACAACGGCTACCTCAACACTCCTATTTTTAAAAAGCTACCTCAACGCTCCTATTTTTAAAAAGCTACTTAAGGGATTTATAAAATGCTAATTACCTATAGTATGTGTTTCTGTGTTTCTATTATCTAATTCACATTATGGTTGAATCTTATATATCATTAAGATTTTGTGCATGATAATTGTCATGGAACATACACAAAGCTATTTTTTTTATTAAAGTTGTATGATGTGCTTGGTGTACAAATGTGAATTGGGTATTGGCATTGCATGCATCATTGGTATACATGTCCTTATTTATATAGAATCATGCTTGTGCACACTAGAATTGGTGATATTTATGTCATTAAGTCATATACATGTGATTGATTCATATGGAATTTGTATGTTGTATGTGTATTGACGTGCTTGTGTACATTCGTATATGTGGCATTGATGGCATTACATTGTATACATATGATTGATTCATATGGAACAAAAATTGGTCTAGTTCATATTATAGTACAATATTATGTATGTCATTGAGTTTTGTGCATAATGCTCTCCATGCCATGTACATTGGGCTAAATTTTATTAAAGTTGTATGGTTTGCTACTATGAATTAAGTTTTGGCATATATATAGTTTGACTTGAATACACGTCCTTATTTATGTGGAATTTATGTTATGATTACATCACATGCCTGAATTGAATTTGTATAGTGTACCTCATGGTACTAAGATTGAATGATAATTAATCACCGAGTTATATTTGATTATTTATATTCCATGTACATGAGGATTTTATGTTAGTGTTGTATCAAGCGTGAATCAAACTTATATGTTGAGTATTTCATTATTTTTTGTGCATAATACTCTCCATGACACATACATAGGGATAATTTTTATTAATGTTGTATGGTGTGTTTGGTGTGCTAATGTGAACTAGGATTTGGCATGTACATAATTGACTTGTATATGTGCATAAGGATTTTATGCTGGTGTTGTGTTGAGTGTGAATCAAACTTGTATGTTGTGTTTAGAATGCTCATGTGCATTAGTATTGGTGACATTTATATCATTAATGCACAATTTAAGTATCACATATAGTCAAAGAGCACCGGTTAATTCCAATCTCGTATAATATTGTTGTTGGATTCAACTTCATCAATCAAAAGTGCCTAGGGGAGGCATTATCACATTATGATCAATCTCTTTGAGATCAAATTTAAGAGGTTTCTTCTTTATCTTTTCCACAAGATCTGGGGCATGCATTTTCTTCTCTTATAGAAATTTACAGGGTAGACATTTTCTTCTCTTCTAGAAATTTATGGAGTAGGTTCAACTCTTCTTGGTTCAGATTGTTTCTTCCTTGGGAGAAGAAAAGTGTAGACTAAAATTCAATTTTGTAGACAAGAGTAATCCCTTCCTTTATTAGAATCATGAAACGGTCCTTCGGGATGTCCATGACAATAGAGACCTGAAACATGATAGATAAGGAGGTGAGTTTGCTGCTAAACTCAGTAAGAAGCATCCTTTTTCCCTCGAAGATCTCTTCATTTCTCTTCTTCCATAAAAACCAAAAAATCTCATTTGAAAGTACAAGCTAGAAAGAGTTCAAATCAACATTAAAAGTATCAACATAACCGGCCAAAATCTCATGCCAATAAAAGCTAACATTATCATTCCAGTTCACACATTGACCAAGAAATAAAGTCCAAAGAGTAGTGGAAAATTTGTAGTCAAAGAAAAGATGCTCAAAAGATTCTAATTTGTCACAAAAATCACAAGTCTAGAGAACCTAAAAAAGCTTGTTTTTGTTGGCTCCTTCTTAAAAAGCTTGTTGTTGGTTATGTTTTACAACATTATGGTATATGTAGAACTTATCACAAATCTTTCTAGTGATAATACCCAAATAGTCTTTCAAGTCTCAAATTACAACTCTATTTGGAAAAAATATACTATTTTCCATCTCTTGAATGGGTAGTTTGATAAATTGAAATTTTTTTTATGAAATGAGGGCACATTAAAAACCATTAAAAACTATTTCTTGTCTAATTCAACATTGCTTACATCTAAATCATGTAAACATAAATGATTATAAAAAAATCCTAGTTGGTGTTATGGTGCCTAAGAGTAGAGAGGTAAGATTTTGAGTTGGCCATATGCCAATAATCCAATCATGTGAAGAAGAAATTTGAGCTATAATAGAGAGAAAATCCAAGACTGGATGTAGAATTTGCTAAGGGTAATTTATTTCTTTTCCCTTGAAGAAGACTATGTGGAGGGACTGTGTACATTCCTCTTGATGTATTAAGTTTCTTTAGTACATATTTCAAAATTTCCATCTTATTGTATCATGTGTAGTAAGTGCATGAACTTGATATTTGTAGTAAGTGCATGTCTTAAGATCAGTCTTGAAGTTTTGGACAAAAGGAGAATGTCGCATTGTCTTTAGTTTAATCATATTTGGATCCCTTTTAACTCTTTGGATGGTGTCTCTTTCCTTTGAACTCCATAAATCATGTGTTGCAAGTGCATTTTTTTAAATTATGAGGACAAAGTGTGCCCACCAATATGAGCTTTGCGTTCTTATTTGTTAAATGCTAATAGAAAGTATCATATGTAGGCATCTTTAAACTAGCACCATGAATCCAAATTTGTGTAGAAATTGGAGAACAATAAAAATGTGGGTGTCCCAATCTAGATAGAACAAGCATGATTAATTAATCATTTTTATTTTTTATCCCGCAATGCTTTACCCAAACGTTACTAAACTTCTACTATGGAATGAATTCTAAGTGGTGCTAAAAATTGGAGGATTGAAACATACGAGTGCATTCTCCAATTTGTCTACCCTAATGACACCCATCTTCTCAAATATGTTACAAATATTCTCTCAATATTCAAAACAAGACACTAAGTCACATATGAAATTGTGAGGTTAAGAAGGACAATAAATTTATCACAATAGTTGAAGAATTTAATCTTCTCAACTTCAATTCTTGGCTATGATTTTTTTGTATTGTCACAT
Organism: Sequoia sempervirens; assembly: GCA_007258455.2. Taxonomy (NCBI): domain Eukaryota; kingdom Viridiplantae; phylum Streptophyta; class Pinopsida; order Cupressales; family Cupressaceae; genus Sequoia; species Sequoia sempervirens. Next base: position 50,913 of record VDFB02279786.1, on the reverse strand, counting down.
AGTACATGCCTCTATTTTTATGTTACTTTATCATAAAATCATTCTATAAATATTTTTTTTGAAAAACTAAATGAATAACTTTGTAGTCTAACATAGTAATCAAAATAGAAAATAGAAAAAATAAAAAATAAATTTGATTTGTGATAATGGTTAAGAAAAAAAAAAATGTCTATATAATCACTTCCATGAAATTATCAAGATTTTAACTACTTTATATTTTATAATTTTGTTATTTTTTAATACTTGAAGTGTTGAGCATGAAGTGCTCTCCCAATGTTTATATTATTGTAAAAAAAAACAACTTGACTTAAAAATCCACTTTTAATTGGGATATGAGATGATTTTTCTTGAAAATATGGAACCAAACTTTTATAACTTTATAATACTAAGTTATATGGTTCCCTTCTCAGATATATAAAGTATTGAAGTTGGGTAGTAGTTTTAATAAACTTGGTCTTTTTTGGATTTTGGGGAAGGCGACCTTGTTATTTTTTTGGTTGATGTGTGACCAACATAACTCTCTTTGTGTGAAATTACCTATTCTCTTGGAATTAGAATATAAATATATTGAAGTTGGTTGGAGTTATTCTTTTGATTTTTTGTAAGCAATCATGTATGATGATGTGAGGATTTGGAAATAGAAACCTAAAGATATTTGGCTAGGTCAAAAATTTCCTCTCCTCATTTATCATTTAACTCATATTTTGGTATCTAGAAAGGTCTCTTTAGATACACGCTTATATTTTCTTGGGTGAGATTTGAAAGGTTCTTGGATATACTTGGTGAAAACTAGTTATTAAATTCTTATGAAAGAAAACTTGAAAGTGGAGAAATCTAAGCTTTGATAAAGGGTCTTGCATCTTAAATATTTCCCAAGGCTAATGCTTTCATATGACTTGCAACCGTAGATAAATTTCTTTATCAAGATAATCTTCAAAAGCAGGTATTGTTAGTCAGAATAGATGTATTCTCTATCTTCAAGATGAAGAGTCTAGCACACATCTTTTAGCTGACCCCTTTGCCACTTGATTTGTTGGAAATTTCATGAAATACTTACAAATCCATCCAAAACTCTCTTGTGAATCAACGACAACCTTCTTTAAAGTTAAAAGACCTTAGTTTGTTCTAGTTTGATTTATGGGAAGATTTGGTGGCAGCAAAATTAGAGGATTTTCAATAGTATAAGAAGCCATGTAAGTTAGGTTTGGGGAAAAGTGATGGTGGGAGCTCTAAATGATGCCATTGAAATAAGCCTCCAAAATTCGGCACCTGCCACTGGCAGTGGACTCAATGGGCATGTTTTTCTTCACCTTCACTGTTTGCTCCAATCCACCCTTGAATTCTTCCCTCACATCATGCTCTTACAGATACTTCTCCTCAAAAAAGTCCAGAAGATTCGAAACAACATCAACAAAGCAATGCTCAAATTAACCCTATTGCACATTTCTACTTCGAGATAATTAGAACCTATAACTTCTTTGACCACATTCTCAATTTCAAATACAAAACTTTGGCTGAAACGTTGTCTTGCACCCAAAATCCTCTTTTAAGATTGATTGCCCATCACACATCCTACACATGTGCCGGTTTGGTGAGGACAGAATAAGAAGAGATAACACTTCCATTCAAAGTGCCAGGGGACACGCAGAGATTATGGGGTTTGAAAAGTCACAATTTTAGATGCCATTTAAAACTCCACCTCTGCTTGCAAGGAATAGATACCACTTCGAGCAGCTATTTGTAAACCTAAGACTAAAGCTTGGGCTTCTATTCCATTATTCATGTCAACCTTTAGTTTCTTGGAAGCTGTAGGAAGGGGGGTGGTTGGAGAATCTTTTAATTTACATGAAGCACTTGAAGCCTGATAATTCATCTCAACAATTGGTTAATGGTCATTTTGTTGACAACTCTTTTATTGAGGAAGACAATCAAGCCTTCTATTTTCAGTTTTTAGGTTGAGCATTCAATCTTCTGGTTTTGTTCCAAAGCTTAAGAGGCTTGGATTTGGATTCATGATCTCTTCAAGTTTTTTAGGTTTTCTCTCTTTCACTGACAAATGGTTTTGTTTGGAGATTGATCTTATCTCCCACATAAACATATCCAAATCATGCTTTCTGTCTAGAAATTTTCTTTAGTATCTAGAAAGATAGAAATGTTGCTATTTTTTCTAGTTGTTCTATTGATGCTTACTTTTTTTAATACTAAAGCCATTGTTTTCTCTAATGTTCTTATGTAGATTCAAGTACAAGATCATAAAGTTGTTGATATGTGGAGCCCAATCAGACTTGGCGTTTATATTTTTCCGTCTTTACCTAGCACATTTTCCCCTCAAATCAATTAACAGGGAATACAAAGGGGGCGAAGCCCCTCTTGTGGGGTCCGAGGGGTATTATCCCCTCGATGGGCGGAGCCCACAATGGAGGTCTGGGGGCAACGCCCCTAGCAAGGGCTGCTGGTGGTAGCACCCCTGAAGAAAAAAATGGCTAATTTTGTTAAAGGAAATTTTTTGTACATTTGTATTTGAATTTCAGTTATAACAGTTACAAAAACTACTTGAAAGTTGAAGAGTTTGTTTACTATGATTTGAATTCCAATAGTCACATGCTGAACAACCTATGGAAAAGATGTGCATGGTGTTTAGTATGATTGTTGTGTGGAATTGGAAGTGTTATAGAGTGCAAGGAGTTGTCAACAATCACATGGTACAACACAAGGAAGTGAAAGAGTTTAATGTAGGTTAAGCACTGAGTGCACGTAGCACTATGGACAAAAATACACAGCAATGTCAATCAATTGTTGCATGTTGCAGCTATTGCTCTAGGTTATTTGTTAATAGGGTCTTATGTCATGTTTTTGGGTGTTTGAGTATTATGTCAAGAAATAAGGTCATAATAGACCATTTGATATGTAATTAGAGTCATTTAGGGATAGTCTTGCTAATATTGTCAAATCTTGATAAAGTTGTCATGTTGGTGTAAAATTGCAAAAATGCAAAAAAAGCAAAAAGTGGAAGCCCAATGATCAAGTAGTTCAAATGGTGGTTAGAGTCAGTTGGGTTGGTTGGGTTTTTATGGGAAAAGTTTAAATATGCTCTAGAAACTCGATGAAAAGGTTCTGTTCAAGATTTTGTTGAAGACAGCAATAAACAAACTCTATTTTTCTGCATTTTCTTGTGTAAGTTGCTGCTACAGGTTACTGTGCGATTCCGTACAGAGGGGTATTGATCTAAAATCTCCTGAATTTGATGGAGGCATGACGTAACTTTATTTTAGTTGTAATTTGGTTGAATTCCATAGAGATTGAAGGTTTTTACAAGCATTTTTTTGTAGGTGGTTTGTAAACCCTGTTTTGAGGGTTTGTAGGTGAATAACATGTATTGTTGACCCATTACACCGGTAGAATTGTTTGAAACTTGGTGGAATGGGTGTGTTTAGGTAGGGTTAGATGTTAGTGTAGGATTCAAGAGCAGGGAGTAGGGTTTGAAGGCTTTTTGATGCTGCCCTAGTTGTAATTTAATGAGTTTTGGCTTGAAATTGATGGCTAAGAGTTGGAGTTTGCTTAAAATGCAATGATAAAGGTTGGGAGTTTATTTGAGAGGAATGTGCAGACCATATAGGGTGTGTTTGATGTGTTGGTAAAGTGAAATAGGGCTTGGAACACTTAGCTTCAATAAACCCTCCTTGAATAAGCTTAAAAAATGGCCTAAACAAGGGTTTGTGATTTTGATGAATTTGTAGGCACTCCTTTTGTCAAAGGTTGTTGATTCAGGGAATTTGAGACCTGTGGAGAAGATTGGAATAGAGATTAGTAATTGGGATGGTTTTTGGTTGATAGTTGCTTTACAAAAGTGTCCTATTTGGCTTAAGGGGCAACATAGCAGCAGAGATTTGGGGATGATGGTCTAAAGTGACCCTATAAAATTTTGAGATATGTTATGTAAGAGAATAATGGGTATCTGAAACATCTTTTGGTTTTTGGGTTGAAGGTCTCACATGAAAGTTATGGAAGGAAAACAAGGTATGTTGACCTATTAGGAGAGTGGTGAGTTTGTAAAGGAAAACCATGAAGTTGGAATGCTAAATTTTGAAACTTGTTTTATTTGAGTTAGTTTTGAGAGGATTTTCATTTTACCTCCCTACTCTGCATCAAATTCCTAATAGTTGCATTTGAAGTTTCTCATCTTTAGGAGTTATTAGATCACTAGGGGAATGCCCCCTACATTGTTGCTAGAGTTTTGTCGAATCCCCCCTCTCCTCCAAGTGTGCATCATAGGTGTAACCAACCTGTGAGACCCGATAGTGGATCCTACTCCCATGGTCCCTATGGCTTTCAACCTCTAGCTAACAAAATTTTTTTTCTTGCGGCGGATGGGACCAACCCTCTTGGATGTTCTCTGCCTTCTATTGTAGGCAAGGTGGTGCTTATGCATGACCCAAATCAAACAAGTTTCTCCACATGGAGTTGGCCATTTCTCTAATTCGTGATCAACAACCTCTAAACAACCCTCTTGAGGAAGAAGGTGCTCTCACTAGCTAGGAGCCAATTGATGATTCTTCCCCTAAAAATGTCTGAGACAATCCCAATGATAAGGATCCTTAGTTTCTTTCTTTCTTTCTTTGTTGTAGTTTCTTAGGATTTATTCAAGCTTGGCCTTGTTTATGTGTCATCATCTTTTGTTTTGACTTCATCTCATTAAAATTTGTGTGTGCCTATCTACCACCCTCCTTTTCTTGCGAGTATTGTACTATTATCTTTTATTAAATAAAGATAGATACAAAAATATTCACATTTCATTTTTTTGAACTTGGTGTATACTTTAATTTTAATAATTTTATGAGTGGGTAATTTATAATTTTTTTGTGAATTATTCAAAATTATAAAAGAAATAAAAGAATTCATAAGAATTATTACAAGGACGATTTAATTATATGATGAAGTAGATCTTGAAAAAAATAGATTCTAAAAAAGGTTAACCTTTAAAATTTGTGGAAATCAAAATTAATGGCCCTCAAAATTTCTAGAGTGAGAATTGTAATACTACGAAATTGCAAAACAAATTCTTTAGTAGAAAAATTTATGAAAGAAGACACCACCACTATGTAGCCATTTGAATTAAATTCTTAGCGAGTAATAAATTCTTTTATATAACAAGAATACCTATCTTTAGCAAATCTATATAAAAGGGCCAAGATATATCATTAGTGAGATGCCTGTTTTTGACAATATTTGTGATTTAAGTGGAATAGGCATCTCTATCACATCCTCCTAATAACCCAATTCTAAGATCCACTAGCCTTCTTGTAATTAGACTAGAGGTGGGAACTTTTAATTGTAATGTTTTACTTGATTTGTGTGTGTGTTTATGAGTCATTAATGATATTATTAATTAATATGGATATTAGTTGTGTTACATGTTAGATTAAATCTATTGATTATATGTTTGGCTAACTCGGACTAAGCTCTAACTAGTGGAATTGTGCAAATAATATTGTTTGATTGTAGGTACGAAGATGAAAAGTGAAGTGGATTTTATGGTTCATAGAGAAAATGAACAATACTAATGCCAACCGAATGTCAAAGACCTTGGCTTTAGGTTTACTTAAAGCAGTATTTGTTATGCATTACAATATTTAATATGATTCATTCTTCAATAGATTGAGTTCACAAGTTTCGTTTGAATCTTGATGCTTGACGCTAGGAGCATGTCACCTTATTCAATTTTAATTCATAATTCACTTTCAAATGTGCCTTATTGTGTCATCAACAATAGCCTTGATTTGACTCCTCAATCAACCTTATATATATAACACTTTGGCTCCATTGACCCTATGGAGAGTTAGATTAAAAAAGTAAGTAAATAAGAAAGGGAAAAGGGCATGGGCGAAAGATTATGGTACACACACACATATTGTCAAATAACACTTTGGCTCCATTGACCCTATGGGGAGTTAGATTAAAAAAGGAAGTAAATAAGAAAGGGAAAAGGGCATGGGAGAAAGATTATGGTATGTAGGGAAGAGAGCCATTGGCCAACATTAATGGTTAAGAAAATTGCAACATGGCGTCAACTAGGACATATTCATTTAACTTAGTTGTGCACCTCTACAGTTAGGACAAGAACATATTGTCAAATAACACTTTGGCTCCATTGACCCTATGGAGAGTTAGATTAAAAAAGGAAGTAAATAAGAAAGGGAAAAGGGCATGGGAGAAAGATTATGGTATGGAGGGAAGAGAGCCATTGGCCAACATTAATGGTTAAGAAAATTGCAACATGGCATCCACTAGGACATATGCATTCAACTTAGTTGTGCACCTCTACAGTTAGGACATCTTGTCCTAGATACTTGGATTTTTTATTTGTCACAAGTTCCTTGAGGATAGGTTAAATTTATGGGTTCTAGAGTGGAAAATGCATGAAAAAAGAGGAAAAATAAATGTGAGATTGAGAGGAGGGGTATGCAACAAAATTTCTAGGAACTTAAGCTATTGGATGCATACTCCAAGTCCTTTTATTCCCCATAGTCATCAATTTCCCTAGGGTTGTAGATTTTGTTAGATAGATTGATGATAATGAAGTTATTTTTCCCTTCTTTCAAATGTTGTGACCCATTACAAGGTTCTTTGTTGACTAACTAAACCCTAGGAGAATCTATTCACCCATTTAATGATTGATCATACTCATCAAACAATTTATTTTTGTATGATGGCCATGATTATGCCCCTAAATAGGGTAGTTTTTCTGATCAAATAAATTGGACACCATTATAGCAAGTTTCCCATCCTTTTTTGTGTTAAATTTGTTTACATTGCTTAAAGGATTTTCTTGGAAACGGTTGCACCCAATTTAAACTAGTTGTTTTGGGATGGTATTGAACCTTAGTTGCCTACCTAAAAATAATAATCCCTTCACATTTCTATTTCACCTTTCAAAAAGTTCATATGAAAAGAAAGAAGATAAAAATATATATTTTCAGCTTCCTATGATGTAACTGTAATGGATTTTACTTTATAGAGGAATGAACATGTGCAAATTGGTTCAAGGTTCGGTCAAATTGGATAACATTAGAATAGGTTTTCTCCTACAAATTATTGTTTTATCACCTTAGATACTTGGAGGATTTGTGGATTTGACGATATGCACATTTTATGTGCCTTTTGATTGCTATCCAGTGTTCCTATATTAGGAATATAGTACCTTTTGGAGATCTCATGAATTTTGATGAGAAGTTTAAGTTACTATCTAAGCTCTCGATGTCTTAAGAATATATTTTAATAATCATAAGAAATTGATGATTCTATTAAAGGATTTACCATGTATTGGTGATGATGTGTACATATTCTTTCTCCAATTTGTGTGTAACCTAAATTGAATATATCTTGTAATAAAACTATCTTTATGGCCATACTTGTATTTATATATTTTAATGATTTTATTTATATTCATAACTATGGCTAAGCCCATGATAGAATTATCTAGTCACAATGGGTGAGATAGTGGAGTGGAGAGTTTTCCTTGGGGTGTATGTAACTCTATTAAAATGATTTATATTGTAATTGCTATTATTCAAATTAGGTTCATATATGATGCTAAAATTTTTGTTAGGCCGATGTATCCTTTATATATAACTAATAATGGAGGTAAGAGAGCTATCTTTGAGCCAGGTAAGGTAGTAGAAACATCTTTCTTACACTTAAACATAAGACCATTGAAAAACATGCCCTATCCATTAGTTGTTATAAATGCCTAATGTTCATATGAGGAGCCTAACTAAAACTTCTCAAGTTGCACTACCTAAATTAATGCCATGCAAGCCAAGTTTTGAAGGTCTCTTTCCTTTGGTGTAATGGAAAACTATACAAACCTTCTATTCCTTACCATGGTTCAAGAGAGATCCCTTCCACAAGCCTATGTACCACTTCGAGAGTGGAGCCTAAGATCAAGTGACTATCATGTCCCTTTTGTTTAATCAGTCTTAGAAGTAATGGGACAACCCTGGACAAAGCAACCCAAAGGACTATGGTTTTGGCATATATCATTGTAAGGTTTTTTTCCATTTGTAGAACTAGGCCAACTATAAGAGCCAAATTTTATGACAAAACAAAATGGTTGTAGTAAATCACTCTACGAGGGAATAAGTAGATGTTTGTATACCACCTAATATGTAGATTTATCCACTTTTGTTGATGTGATCATTGAAATAATAAATCCTATGACCCATCTAAAGATAAGCTTATCACTACTCCAACTTGATGACAGGTAGGGAGCATGCTCTATATGTAGAGTGATTTGATTGTATCCTAGATTTAGTCAGCTATTATCTAGGCATGTGGGTGATGGATGGTAGGATTTACTTGTGAGGATTGGATGGATTTTGCTAGTAGCATGCAAGCCATAGGGCTAGTGGCATGCATGTGACAAATGCTATTTTCTGCCACTTAGCAATCCTATGGACAATGGGGAAAAATGAATAATAAAAGATGAATAGGTAATTAAGAGGTGGGGATAATCCACATGGATAACCTTTGTATCTTCATTCTTGGGTTCAATTATGCTCCAAACCAGTAAGGAGAAAATACCTTAGTATGGGTTGATGGTTAGTAGGTAACTACCTAGTGCAATGAATGGTTGACAACAATAACCTCTCTCAATGAGCCACATAATCCACTTGGATCGGGTGGCCACTTGGATCGGGTGGATAGGGAATATCATCTACATGGTTGGTATCACATTGCACCCTAGCCTAAACCATTGGCAAAGTAAAAAGCTAAGGATTCAACATATCTATAGGTAGATAGACAAAGGTATGATTTATTTTATTAATGTTATTTATTTTAGAATAAAAAAATATGGTTATGAATTTTTATTTGACATAATATTTATATTCTTACAAATTTTCTATTATAAGAAGATATGAAATGTATAATATCTTATGGTCCAAACTAGGTAAATAATGAGTAGATCTAATTCTATTGGATTCCTTAATCTATTGATCTACCATGTAGAGATTAGGCCTACTATTATAATATAGTTACTCTTCTAAGAATCCTTCATAAACCCCCCCATCAATTTCTATTTAGGTTAATAGTAATGTAAACAAAAATTGCAATAATTAGAAAAGGTTATTACTACCTCAAGAATTATCTGTCTTTTACATAGATTTTTTAAAGATGGGTATACTAATTTTATTTTCTAAATAACTATTTTATTTTATATGCTTAAGAGGTATTTTTTATCGATAAATTATGCATAAGGGAGTCATACCCCATATTATTAACTATAAATTAAAAAAAAGATAAAGTGCACGCCCTAAAAATATGGGTACATAAGAACACCTATGAAACTCATACTACCTATTATGGTGAGCACACTAAAAGCTATTGTATTTGTGATTCTTTCCTACCCATCTTAAAATGGGAGCATAAAGTGATTTTTACATTTCTCATTTATTTATAATTTATTTTTCCTTTTAACCATTGCCCATTGATTGTTGGCTTCCCCAAGTTGATCTCTAGAAATTGACCTATTAATTTGTGAGGGATCCTCGATAGTTGAAGAGGCCTTATTGTATTCTAATTCACATGTTGTTTTTGTGGGGTAGGGAGCAACCTTGTTAGGAGTTGTAGCTCTTTGAGGGGAGGAAACTTGTGATTTCTCTTTCACAAAAACATCATCATCATCATAAACATATTTGACAATAGGGAAAATATGTTGGTGACTAATATTTACCACCTTACACCAAGTTCCCTACTTCAAAGGATTTGATGATATTTTTTTACCCTTATTTTCTTTGTGTCTTGTTGATCGTGTTTTCTGCACAATAACAACCAGACAGAATATGATATCCTATCTCTCTTGAAAGGTAAATCTCTATCGGCAAGCCTCAAGAGATAACCCCAAGGTCTCTAATGTCAGGTATTGACAGTGCATAAACAACTCAGTAACGAAATGTGAAAGTGATGGTATTCACAATGGGACCTTACTACAAGCAAAATACTAAATCAATTCTATCAGATCTAATGATCTAGTGATGCTTCAATCCTAGTTTTAACTTGATAAACAAAGAAATAGAAAAAGAAAAAGGGTTTTAAAGAGATTTCTAAATCTAATACTACTCCTAAGATTAACAATGAAAGTAACCAATACTCGAAATGGACCAATCCCTCAAAACTGATTTCTACTTGACCAAGATAAATCTACAATCTCACAGAAAATAGTGCAATCTTCTGAGGTGTTGAGATTTTCAAATTATGAACACTCATTCAACCACCCTATTGTAGTTACAATGAACAAATCTTCACAATCGAACTAAGCACACTGAAATATGAAGTCCAGGCTAACTTTGCAAAGCAACTAACAATCAGTTGGTTGTGAAAAGTATGGACTGAAGGATTGCTGCAACATTCAAGTATTGAATCACAAACATTATCGAATCCAAATCTAATATAAAAATTAACCTTCTCAAAGCAATTTTAAAGATAGAACAACAAGAACCATGCAAAAAAAAAGAAACAAGTATGGGCACCAAATCACAATGTCATTTCTTGTATTCAAATTGTCAACTGTAGCAACAATTCTAGCTTTCTATTACAATATTTGCTTTAGGGCAACTACCTGCTAACTTACTCTACTTCTAACTAGCTCTGCTCTATATTCTAGTTACAAGTTTTAACCTTCTAACTCTTTCTAACTATCTAACCCTTTACAAATGAGGCGACATGCCCAATATATAGAAATCCCCAGAAATCCATCAACCAGACAAGGGTTTCACAGCAATAACTCGACACAACAACCCCGGCCAGGAGAGTCTTCGAAATGGGTCAAAAAAGCATTAAATGCACATCCCGTCGAGGTCGGCCTGGGATCCGCAATGCAGCCCGGATGACGCATGGGAAGATAATAGGGAAGCACAAATCGCGCCGCAGCCCATCATTAGCTCTCTTCCCTATTATCCCTGTGCTGATCTGACTCTTCATGTAGCTTCAAGAATGCTCCATCTAAGTTGGCCACAGGTGGTACTGGAAAAACCCTAAGTCGCCTCTCAATGGACGCAATCTCGTCCCTTGAGTGTCTGACCGACTTATCTCAATCTACCTTATATGTCACATGCTTATCAATAACTGCGAGGTAGGTGGCCGCATCATCCAGTTGGTGCTCGGAAATAGAACCATCATCAAGTGGTGCATACACATCATGCCACCATTCTCTCAACTGTTCCAGGTTCAAGTACTTGGGCGCGATCTTTCTTCTTCCCGTCATAATTTCAAAGAAAGCGATGCAACCATTGTAAACCCCGTTTAGGGTGTCATCAATCTGCTTCCTTTTTTTTTGAATCCTTTTCAACACCTTTTGCCTAATTTGCAACATTTCAAACCACTCCCAAGGTTTGGCAGCTCTAGAGGGAGGAAGAATCCCGTCACTTACAAACTTGTCCCGGGTGTACTCCATTAGAGTTCCAGTTTTCTGTAAAAGGAGGTCTGCATCCTCCTTATCTTGTGCCAACACTTGTTTCAACCAATCAGTCGCCATGATAGTATCCTTTCCAGTTGATACAATCTCCTTAATAGCTTCATCACCCTTTTATTGCACCCCTTTCAACCAATTCATAGTGGCAAGGGTGGAAGCTTTCATCTTTTCTAGCTCTGTTATGGTCTCCTAAGGCAGAGGATTGGTAGCAGAGGAGGAAGGATTAATGGACTGCAGTGGCTTCATTAATTCCTCTAAGCACTTCCTGAGATTTTCATTTTCTCTCTTCAACTCCTGCTTGGTCTTCATTTCCCTTCTCAATCTATCCACAATAACTGCACTGGAGACCTCATAGTCCTCAATATCCTGCTCAACTGATGTAGGCCCAAGATTAAAAGTATGTATATTATAATCATTTCCAGCCACATCATCTCTGTTTTTATTTGGAACAGGGGTAGCAATATGAACAACCTTGTTATGTGCCTCATCTCTCTCAACCCGTGAGATCACCCTAGCCTTCTTCTTACCTTTATCTTTTCCAATCCTGGCTAGTAGTGCATCCCAGTTCAGTGGACTATCCTCCACTACTACCTGTTTTCTCTTTATTTCTTTCACCAACCAATTAGGGACAGTGGACTCCAATTGCACCCTGCTCTACCCCATTTCTTCTTCCTGCTGGTCCTTAGGGTGCCTCCTCACTCAAATTCTACTTCTCAGGGGTCTCATCCGTTTCACTTTCCTTCCCCTCAACATGCTCCTCTTCATGTGTAGGTGAGAGAACCTTTACTGTCTCCACCTCCCTTGGAGGAGATTCAATTGCTTCAGTTCTAATAGGAGAGTCTGCATGTGCAACCATAGGGGACTACATTATCTTTTTAATTTCTGCCTCTGCACTGTGGAGTTCCCCTTCATGGAATTCCTCACCTTCAGTATCTGGATCTTCATCAACCTCCTTTGTCTCACCTGGTTCACTTTGGGTTTCATGAGTGGGAGGGATGTCATCCTACTGCTCCTCATGAGAAGCCACCGGAGGTAGGTCAGCCCTAGGCACACTATCCCTAGGAGAAGGAGTCCTAGACTTCCTTGCATACGCTTTGGCATTCTCCTCTGAGCTTTCAACATTTATTACTGGTGGGGCAACTTCTTCCTCCCCAATCTTGGAGCTAGCCTTCTCTGATAATTTGACAATTCTTTTCCTCTTAGGCACAGGAGCATCAACCTCAGGACTCTGCTCAGACCTCTTAGTCCTTGTCCTCTTCTTGGCCTTTGGCCTCCTCTGTTTTTCTGTCTCTTGGACCTCTATTTCTTGTACACCTTTGATTTTAATTTTGATAGGAGAATCAAGCTTGCCTTTGCCCTTAGGATCCTACTGCCTTGTGGACTCCTCAGAGGTGGAATGGGAATCTAAGTCTCCCATTAGGTTGTATGTGCATTTTACTCCCTTGTTTTCCAACTCCCATACCGTGTGTTTGAGCCACATCCTAGTAAATTTGAGGACTGGATCCATCAATTGTTTTAGTTCTGTCTTCTCCTCTTCCAACCAATCCACATCACCAATTGGTTTGTCCTTTACCGCTTCATAGGCATGGTCCTAAATTAAGTTCCCATCATCCTCCAATTGATCAAGAACTGCCCTTACGTTATACAATCAGACTACATCCACTGGAAGCCGAGATAATTTCTTCTTTCTAACCTCATCTTCATCACCACAATTGGCCTAGTAGTCCTCTAAATTAACCTTATGGTTGTACTCTCTACTGGCCTTCTTTTGAGCTTCCCCTGTGATGTCAAATCTAGATCTCTTGGAGTGGGAAGAGAAACCAAGAGCACTCATTTCTTCTTCTGAAGCTTGGGCAGAACCAATGGAAGGACATACCTCTCCAGTGCCAATCCTTAGGGGAAAATCCCCGCCAAATCCCGTCTTGTGTTTATCCTTCTTGACAATGGCGTCAAAGTCACAAATCTGTCTAGTTACTTCCAACAATATGATGTGGTCAGTGGGATACCTTGGAAGTCTGTATGGGACCCTTTGACAGTCATCAATCTGAATGTAGGAGAAAGTTGGGAACTGGATGAACCACACTCCATACTTCTTGATGAGCTCCTTGGCTTGATCTGAAATTCTGACATGCTCTGCTTCCTGAAGCATTTTGGTGATATGCATGGTAAATGCATCATTTTCCCTCCTGTAGTCTGAGCTTCCTAAATACAACTGAGGGAAAAATTCATAAATGATGTCCCTTTCGAAAATTCCCTTTGTATCCAATCCCCTGTAGGGATGGAACCTAGCAAGTGTATAGACTAAATATGAGGTCATTGTGAAGGTCTTTGTCTGCAACACATTGGACAACTGCTTGTGAATGACTTGGATGATGACCCCTACCCAATGGTAATCAATTTTCTCTTGTTCCATCCTTACAATCGCATGGCACATCCAGTTCTCAAATGTACTAGCACTCTTCAATCCAACCACCCTGCTAAGAAAGGTGATGGCATCATAGTACTCCTTCTTGAATTTTTCTTTGAATAGCTGTTTTGGCAACTTGGAATAGTGCGACTTAGGCTTCTCCAGCCAGGAATTGATTAGCTACTGTGACTTCACAGTCTGGTCATCGTAGAATTCCTGAGCTGCCTCAATGGTGAATCCCACCACATGAGATCTGTCTGGCATGTCGAAGGTTTGGGCAATGGAGACCGGGTTGAGATTGGCAACAACTCTCCCTTGAGGCCCAATAATCCTTTGTGTATCCTGATCATAGTTCCTGGCACACTCAAGGACCAGCTCATAGCATTGCACTATAGAAGGGAAACCGACTACATGGGACAAGCCCGATTCCATCATCCTTCTAGTCACCAAAGGAGGATCCTCAGCCGCCATTCTTGCTTTAAATTCCTCATAGTCCCAGAGGCCAACATTCGTATCAGTGAATTCTGACCAAACAGAGGTGATCTTACTCTCAGGGACCTTGCTCTTAATGTCCAACTTGATCCTCTCTACATCAGACAATGAGGAACCAGCTGCCGCTTTGCTTGATTCAGCCTGTATTCAACATGGAAACAATAATAAAAATCATAGGAAAGCAAGGTTAATCCATCAAAACACCATTGGAATGCATCTCACATAATCAAGGTGTTATTAAAATTCATATAAAATGACCACAACAAATTTTGGGTTTCAAGACCATCCGCGAAATCTGAGCCAGAGAGGAATTTCGGGAAATTCCAGACCGATTGGATTCCAACGAAAAAACCAAGAAACACCTACTTAACCATCAAACCTGATCATTTTTCATCAATAAATCACATGAGAGATCCAAATATGACATGAAGTAAGCATCACAAATTGTAAATAGATCCAATTATTTCATGTTCCTTTACATTTCACCAAATTTCGGGGAAATCCGTGAGGGACGGATTTCCGCGAAGAACGAGCTAGAGAGGAATTTCGGGAAATTTGGGAGACAGCGGATTTCAGAGAAATCCAGACCTGACGGACATCCGTGGTATAGGCCAAATTTTGGACCAATGGAGATTCCCGGAACACAGGCTTCGACAAGAGTTAATCATTTCGCCGATCTGTCTCGACAACTCCCGGGAGTCTCGCCGAAGGAAGTCACTAGGATAGGCTTCGCTAAGACTTAGTGTTTTCGGTGTAACATTCTGGCGACCGTTAGGAGTCTCAGCAAAGCAAATGAGTGTATTTCGGCCAAACAAATTTCATTCAGAAAGAGGTCATGCCGAATGGGGCACGTCTTGCCAAAAGCAAATATGAAAGTCACGTCGATAAGAGATTTTCTTTGGTATAAAGTCACAGCGAATCGCCCCTGCCCCACCGATTATCAGAGTTTAAGTAATCCCTTCGGCCAGACCAAATTTTATCTATATGAAGTCCTGGCGAAGTCACAGAGTCTTGCCGAACGTCAATGAGGAACATCTCGATGTGACCAGTGGGTAGTCAGGGTAGGGTCTTGGCGAATGCCTCATGTCTCACCGACTGATGGGGTCCAAGAAAACACTTTAGCCAAACTAAAGTTTTTGATATGAGGTCCTGGCAAAGCTGAGATGTCCTGCCGACTAGGGCTTGGTTTGAATTCGGCCAGAGGTCTCAGCGAAAAGATCTGGGCTCGCTAAGAAAAGAAGGCCTCGTTACAACGTCTTGGCGACCATTAGGAGTCTCACTGAAAGCAAAGGTCTCGGCAAGAATAGGGGGCTCGTGGTAAGGTCTCAGTGAAGTATGAATGTCTCCCCGATAGAAGGTCACTCGATAGGAGTAGGATACATTCGACGAAAGGTCTCGGTGATGGCAAAGGTCTCAGCGACAGGACAAAAAATCGACGAGACGAAAGGAGCCCGCTATGAGCTCTTGGTGATGAGGTTTGTCTTGCTGACATAAAGAATTTCAGCATGAGAATTACAGGGTCCTAGTGATCAAATACAAACCTATGAAGGGGCTTCAGCGAGACACAGGAAGAACGTTGTGACACCTCCCCGACTTCAAAGGGTTACAACAACTAAAAAGAGCAGAGCTCGATGAAAGCAAAAGTGCTCGGTGGGAGGTCTCGCCGAAGGACGGATGTCTTGGCGAAGCAAACGAAAGATCAGTAAAGCTACTGGATCCTACCATGACCTCTTGGCGACTAGGACTTGTCCTGCCGAAAGCAAGTATGAACAAGCATGTCAATGAGACATCTCCTCGCGGGGTGAGGTCTCGGCGAAAGTGAAGGTCTCACCGACTGAATGCATAAAAGATTTCATCGGTGTAAAAATGATAGTGTCACAACGATCCAACATGAACCTAGGAAGACCACTTCAGCAAACCTCAAGGTGGTCGATATGATACTCAGCGATCTCAAATGGTCATAGCGAAGGGAATCCGGAAGGGATGGAGAGTCCCGATTTCATCCAGACACTGAACCAACTATGGATTTCAAAATTTTTAACTTAGGGCAAGTCGGGGACGGACCTCTCATGAATTTTCTTTGCATTCTAGGTCAATCTCAAGATGAAATCACCTAATATGGCACTGCCCTAGGTCCGAACCCTATTCATGCACCATTAGCACACAGGAAGCTCATAATTTAGTTGTTTCCACTATTGAGTCATCACTAGGGTTTACTAATTACTCTCAGGCAAGATTCATTAAAATGCAGATGGACACATTAACTCAAAACTCACCTGGGAGATGACAAAGGATGCAATACTGAACAAACCTAGCACAAAATAAACAAATACACAAGAATTCAAATCCCACAAGCCCTCACAATACTAACGTGCCATTCATAATTCAATTCAAAGCTGAGCAATCAGACACATATCATTATAAAGCAGGAATTGATCTCAGAAGTAGCAAACGTGAAGCTCAAAGGGGGTCTACAACGAATAGACGCAAGAACGCACAAGAAATAGCCACCAAATCAATTAATTCAAGCCCAAACGCCCCAAAATGAAGTCAATCAATCGTAGGAAAGCACTCCTCAGCTTAGACGATGGCAAATAGTGAACATAATGGCACAAAAGATTTCAGAAATCAAGTAAAATCTAGCCTTCAAAGCACGTACGAAGCCATTAATGCAATTGATAAGACAACCATGAAACTTGGGGAGCTGATGATAGGGTGGAATCTGGGAAAATCCGTCTCACGCGGAAATCCGCGAAGACCCAAAATTCCTGAGCAACAAGATCCAACCGGAATCCAAGCAGGATCCGGGAAAATCCAACCAGGGTGGAAAATCCTGAATCAGGGCAAAAGCCCGAAATTCACCCAACACTTAAGACTTTCAATGAATAACTTGGGGGAAACACTTAGGAAATCAAAATAAACAATTAAGCACGTACCCAAGTAAGACAAAAAACCCCAAAAGAAAGGGCCAAAACACCAAAACCGAAGCGAAAGAGGGTCCCTGCTTACAACGGGCCGTGTGTGCGAAAAATTGCACAACAAATGGCGACCTTTACTGGGAAAATTCCCCAGAGCATTTGATGATGAACATGAATCAAGAACCTAGAATATCTGGTTTCAATCTCACCATCAAACGAACAAGTCAGGATGCAAAGATTCAAAGAATCAGAACTAAAGGATAGACCAAACCTTCCATAAATTGAAAATCTAAGTGTGTGCGCATGAATTCATTCCCCTCCTTAAGTTACTACAGAAACCAAGTTTAGTCAAGTCAGGCTACGTAAGGATTCTAACTTCAAAAGAAACCTGGATAGGGCCTTGCTGCCAGTCAGGCATCCATAGCCCCGACGAGGTTATCGCTGTGACTCTCCTGAACATAGCTCTACTGCCAACTAGACGTCCATAGCCCCGGTAGAGATATTCAGGTACCCCTGATAAGTTGAATTTATTCTTTTGATATTCAATATTTCATTTTTCTTTCCTTTGATATTCTTTATATTTCTCTTTCATTTCAACTCGTGAACAATGAAACTCACACTCAGGGCTGAGAATCACAGTGGCACTGAAGCATAAATAGAATTTTTCACTTGAAAAGACTTCACAAAGGTTCCTATAGTGACATAGGATCCTTAAGATATATGAAAGATATAAGATTTTCGGAGTTCTTCAAGTTCAAATCCACACGAGTGATCAATCTTCTATAAATCTGACATTAAGACTATTGGCAATAGTAAAGACTTCAACCGTCCTTTCAAGATGCAAGACTAAAGTTCACCAATGAAATACTTAGAACAATTCCAGAGAAGATAGATTTTCCATGTAGGTGCAACACATCCAGGTGAAAACAGAGAAAACCCAAAAGCAAGAGCAGAACAAAAACAAAACAAACCAAAAGAAAACCTGCACTAACCAAAACAAACAAAAGCAAAGCAGAAAGGGAAACCCTAATCTAACTATATACAAGACTAGAGCTGAAAACAACTCAAGACTGGAAATAATGCTTCAAATACTGCCCATTGACAGGCAGTGGGATATCCTCTCCAGTGAGAGTTTTCAAACGAAAAACATTATCTCCCAAAATTTCTGAGATCTGGTAAGGTCCAAGCCAAAGTTTATCAAATTTTACGGTCATGGGATTTATCCCAGGAAAGAACCAAGTTAGAAATCCTAAAAGCTTTAACCTTGGCTCTCTTATCAAACCACCTTTTTACAACCCCTTGATGCTTAGAAAAGTTCTCTAGGGCTTCATCCCTCTTTTCTTCAAGGTGCAATAGTTCAACAAGCCTTGCCTCACATCTATCTCCCTCATCATAATATTCATTGATGAACTGAAGGGTAGGAATTTTCAATTGTATGGGAAACACAGGTTCTAATCCATAAACCAGGTGGTAAGGTGACATCCCTATGGAGGCTTTATGTCTTGTACGATCTAGCCAAAGAGAAAATCTGAGTTGGGTATGCCAGTCTCTAGGGTTCCTTCCTAATAAATTGTAGATGATAGTCAGAAGATTGTTATTAGAGGATTCAACCAACCCATTACCCTGCAGATAGTAATTGGATGCAAATTTTATAATGATCCCATGATCAAAAGCCCAGTTAGAAAACTTTAACGATGAAAACACAGGACCATTATCACAAACCAAAGACATGGGGCATCCAAAATAATTAAGAATACCATATTCAAGGAAGTTAATTACTACCTCAGAAGTACACTGCTTGTATGCAAGAGCCTCTGTCCATCACGTAAAATAATCAGTAATGGTGAGAATATACCTGTGACCAGCGGAGGAGGGCGGATTGATGGGGCCAATGAAGTCCATTCCCCATTGAGCAAAAGGTTTTACCTCGACGACCGACTGAAGTGGGAGCGCTGCATACTTCTCTTTGGTGGCCACCGTTTGACACACATGGCATGTCCTAACATGACTGTGGGTGTCTTTGAACAATGTAGGCTAGTAATAACCAGCTCTGAGAATCTGGTTTGCTATATATGGTGCTGACCCATGGCCTGTACCATATCTGTCATGGAATTACGACATCATTCTTTCAGATTCTGCCCTTCCCAGGCACCTTAAGTACACACCTTCATGATTTCTCTTGTATAAGACAACCCCTTTTAACATGAAACTGTCACTCTTTAAGCGCAATTCCCTTCTTTGTACTGGATTGAGATGATTAGGGCACCTCTGAGTCAGGAGATAATGAACAACATCATCGTACCACTCTCCTGGAGAGACATCCTCTAAAGTATAAGCCTGAGTTGTAAGATCAGGGCTCATCTCTGCCATTGTCTTTGTGAGCCCTTGCCCTCTTACCAACTTCATGGGCTGAATTTCCATATCATATTCTTGTAGCATAGTTACCCACTTGGCTCTTCATTCTCCCAGTTCATTCTATATCAAGAGCAGCTTGACTGCAGGATCGAGAACTATAGCGAAGATCTTATTTCTGAGGATGTAATGTCTGAATTTTTTGACTGCCCTGACTAAGGCATAAGCTTGCTTCTCCAAATTTGGGTACCTCAGCTCCATGTCCTTCAATGGTGTGCTCATGAATGCTATGGGGTGTTCATTTCCTTGGTCAAATTTCTGAGTTAATATGGCAGCACATGAGTGGTCAGAAGCAAATGAATATATGTAGAATGGTTTGGCATAATCAGGACTTACTAAAACTGGAGCTTCAACAATAGCCCTTTTTATTTTTGCGAATGCTTCTTTTGCTTCTACATTCCACTCCACCTTGGCCTCTTGCTTCAACATTGCATTCAGTGGCTTGACTATCTCTGCAAACCCAGTGATGAACTTCCTGACAAAATTGATCTTGCCAAAGAACGACTTCATTTCTTTTTTACTAGTAGGTGGTGGGATCTTGAGAATAGCCTCTATACGTTTTGGATCAATTGCAATCCCCTTTTCAGAGATAATATTTCCTAACAACTTACCTTCTGTTACTCCAAAGATGCATTTCTTTGGATTGAGGGATATCCCAAACTCTCTACATTTCTGGAAAACTTTGCACAAATTTGAGATATGGTCACCTCTATTCTTTGAAAACACCATCAGGTCATCCATATAGATGATTATGCACTTCCCAATTATATCTTTAAAGGCTATGTCCATTGCCCTCTGGAATGTAGCTCTAGCATTAATCAAGCCAAAAGGCATTCTTCTATAAGCGAAAGTGCCCCACTTAGTGGTGAAAGTAGTCTTATGTCTATCCTCATATTGCACCATGACCTGGTTATATCCTGAGTACCCATCCAAAAAATACATCATCTGAGATCCATTGACAATCTGCAATACTTCATCCAGTGAAGGCACTAGATAATTGTCTTCTTTGATGCTGGGTTCAAGTTCCTGAAATCTACACACAATCTGATTTCACCATTTTTCTTTCCTACAGGAACCAGGTTCGCAACCCAAGTAGAGTGTTTGACTGGAAATATGATTCTCATAGACAACAGTTTCTGCACTTCCCTTTGTATTACAGGTTCCAGCAGAGCATTAATAGGCCTCTGCCTCTGTCTGAAAGGTTTCACTCCTGGATTGAGAGGGATAGTATGAGTTATAACTGATGTATCATAAGTCTTCAAGTCCTCATAACTCTAGGTTATCACATCTGGATAATTGTGCAATGCATCAATGATTCCCCGTCTTTCTTCTGGGGTGCATACTTTGCCAATAGAACATTTTTTACATCCTCCTGGGATCCCACATTGTCCACTAATGGACTCTTTCCTAGTGTCTTGATCTTGGTCTCTGATCTTGTCCAGATCAAAGATCCTCTCCAGTTGCACCATTCCCCTAGGGATTGTGTTGGTCTTCAGGTTGATTACCCCTTCCAAGTCTATCTCTGCCTCTTGAGACTCAATTTCATCAATGATCTGAGAAGCAAAAATATCTATGTTTGTGATAAAGTCTAGAATATGCTTATCATCTTCAAATACCTGGAAGCTGGTAACATTATCAGGGACTGAGGGCACTGGGGTCAGTTCCACTGTAAACTTCTTCAACCCAGAAAGAGATAGAGGTTGCAGAGTGTTGGCTGCCTGGGCCAAGGAATCAATTGTCTGGTTTCTATTTCGTGGAATCAGCTGAATGTTAAAAAAGCTGTTAACACTAGTACCATTCAAAGATTGATGCTCCTGCCTGGATGCATTTGAAGGTGAAAAATCCTTGGTAGATTGAGGGAGCTCCTTGTTGGATTGAGTAGAAGCAATGGGGAAATGAAGAGGTGATGCCTTATTTATGGAGGGTGCCTGAGGTAGTAGTAATGGAAGAGGCAGAGAAACCATTCAAAATTGCTTTTAAAATAATAAATTATTTTAGAGTTATTTTATTTTAGTTAAAATTATTATTTTTAAATGAAGAGCTATTTTATTTTTTATTTTTTTAAGACAAAAGGCCGAAGCCTATAATATATATATTAATAGTAAGAGGGAATAAATACAATAATTATAAAGAAAATATGTTCAAAGTGAGGGGAATGTTCACCCTCAATCAGAAAGAAGCTCCAAAATTGATTCCACATAAGGAATAAGGAACCAAAACCTATAAGACCTTTAATAAAGGAGATTAACAATGATCTTGCCACCATATCTTCAAGAACTTCCTCTCGATTGAGGAACTCACCAATCCACTAGTCGCCATCAAAAATGTTGTAGCTTTTTGATTGTGCATTCAACTCTTCCCAAGCAACCATTTTTCACCAATAGCCATTCTTCACCAAGCACTTCTCCGAGAGCCCATTCCACCATCAAGCAAAGTACAATGAATGCCAAGTGCAGGTAAAAAAGATTGGAAATCCCAAAGCAGTTGCTAAAAATATTGTGCAAACACTTCATAAAGTACTGAATTAAATGATGATCATTTAATTTGTGAGAGCAAAGTACAATGAATGCCGAGTGCAGGTAAAAAAGATTGGGAATCCCAAAGCAGTTGCTAAAAATATTGTGCAGACACTTCATGAAGTATTGAATTAAATGATGATCATTTAATTTGTGATTGGAGTTTGGCTGCCATTAATTCATTCTCCAAGAAGAGCTAAATTGAGAGAGAATCAAGCTGCACAAAGCAAAGAAAAAAATATTAGGAAGAAAGCACAAACAAACTATCTTCTTTTGGACGCCTTTGTCTCTCTCAGAACTTTTGTATGAAGCTCAAGATCAAGTAGGAAGAGCTATTTTATTTATTTGAGAGTTAGTTTATCTTATTTTAAAAGTATTTAAAAATTATTTTATTTTTATTTACTTATGGATTATTTTATTTTACTTTAGAATTATTTTGTTTTATTATATTGTTTGTTTTTATTTTATTTGAAGAGTTATTTTATTTTTATATGTAAATTTATTATTTCAATAATTATTTTGTTTTTATTTTACTTAATAGTTATATTATTTTTCAATTATTTAATAACATTTACTTTATTTTTATTTGAAAAACTAATTTTACTTGCTTAAAAAGTTATTTTTATTTAGTGAAGGTTTATTTTATTTATTTAAGAGTTATTTTATTTTACTTTAGAATTATTTAAGAATGATATATATATTTTTTTGTTACTACATGGGTGTCTTTGTGACCCAGCCCAACGGTCTAGTATCCCTTACCTTGGGTACCTGAGGCGAGCTAGGGTGAGATTAGTCCCCTATGAGTGAGATTCACTACCTGCAAGAAGTCCCACCTCTTAAACCTGGGAGCATAGTCGAACCCGAGACCAATGGGGAGCAAACCCATTGCCCAAGCCAACTCTACTACCCATTTGAGCCAAGACTGATTTTATTTTATTTACTTAAGAAAAAAAAATTATTGAAGAGTTTCAATTCTTTTAAATATATGTTGATTCAATAATTTTGGTAAGTACACTCATTTCATTACATTCCATCCCTTGATGTGTATAGTTACGTCTATTGACATAATCAAGATATGGCAAAAAAAACGCTCTTCACAAAAGTGTTTTATAGTAAGATAAAATACAAAATACCTTTTACCAAGAGCAATAAATATTTAGGACTTGCAATAGAAGATAAAATTGCTTGAAAGTTATAAAGTATAAATCTTTGTGAAAAATTATAAAATATAACTCTCTACAAAGTTCATCCTAACCTAGGAAGATTGTTAAAAGTTCTATGATACAAAATCTAGAACTAGTGTCAAAGAATTTTTTTTTGTATACATATTAATCTTTATTCTAGGAAAATTTTTGATGGAAAGAACTTTGAGTTTGTGATGGGTACCAAGAAAAATTGTAAAGTCTATATAAAATAAAAATTATACATTTACAAGGTGATATACCTAATAAGATCTACCTTTGCATAATTCTTTTTGTCAAAAGGTAAAGTAATTAGCACACTCTCAAGTCCATGAACCTATAATGTCATTTTCAAAGCCTAACTTCTACTTAACTACACAAAAAATATCCCTCCACATTATTTTTATTACAAAAAATTATACATCTAAAAAATGCATAAATTTTAGCCCTTAGTCGTAGATCAAATGATCAAGTCATTGAATTATGTAGAGGTTTTATATTATCCAAATTTCACTCTAGGATTGTGCTTGATTCATCATCAATCTGCACAATCATGGTTCTCGTAGATAAGATAAAACTAATTACTATTAGTCTCAAGGAAACATGTGTAACAATTGGAAATTAGGTAAGCTACCCTCTTCACGAGGAAACATTGCTTTGTGGAGGATGGGGATATTTAGTTATGGATTTGTAAGGGTAGTATGGATAGGAAGGGTTGTTTTTAGGATGGTGACCTTTATTTGTATGGAAGTGAGATCTCAATGAGTATTTAGAAGGAAGATATCAAGATAAAGAGCCTCTATCTTGAATATATCTTTTAGTGGAACTAACTCAATGGACAGTTTCCAATTGTTTTGTTGTAGAGAATATTCTTCTTCAGTGAGTTCATGAGGAGGATATTTTTCCCTTAACTCTTTCAATGTGATTTGCATCCAATCCTCTCTAATATCAACACATGAGTATAAATGCTAAATATGACTAATAGAGAAGTGAATATTTTTTCTTCAAGCATTGGTAGGGATATGAATAATTTAAGGTTTGGTTCATTTGTGACATTTTGGATGCTTACTTGCTCATTGAATGTATGGTTGTTGAAACTAATTTTTGGAGCACACTTGGATCAAATAAAAAGGTTTTAATTTATTACAATGTCATTTTGTATTCTTGGATGAATCAATTGCTTATAGAATAAATATTACAAATTAAACCAGATGTTGAAATAAATAATTCATAATCAAATAAAATAACCCTAATATATGTTTCTATGTCTTTTCATATGCAAATAACCAACAATTTATATAATTAATGTACATTGAGATTTATTTGGATAGAAATAATATTTTTTCTCTTTTTGTGTATTTAGTATACTTGATAAGATCCATATGCTTGGTATACATGATTTATGAAAATAGAATAATTTATTTTATTAGTTTAATTTTTTTTTTTAGATCTCTATTTCATAATAACAACACACCCTTCTAACAACACACCCTTCTTGGAAATCAACAAAAATAAAAACTTACAACCAAAAAGTAACCATTCACTTTCAAATAAGCAATCACCAAATTTATTTCCCAACATCATTAAGAAATCAACATGTACTATTTTCTCTTATTTTGTAAAAGATGTTTTTATTTAAAAGAGATTGAAGAAAATTCCTAACTTAATTCCTTGTTTACTTATTCTTTTAAAATCATTGTTTAAAGTTTATTTTGAACAAGTAAAAAATAAAAGGAATACTTGTCGATTTTATGTTTATTTTATTAGTGTGAAACAAAGAAATGTCTTGAGAATGAGACAATAGTTTAAGTAGGGGGAGAATGTTGGTAGGATTCAAAGCCATCTTTAGATTCCTAATAGTTTAGTTGAAATTTTTTAAAGGCATTAGTTCAATTAAGATTAGGTTAAAAAATTGAGAGGGATGACCTAATGGAGGCCAATGATGAAAATCCACTAGGGCACACAAGATTGAAATTAGATAGTAAAATCACCTAGGAAGAGAATGCAATAGAGTCACTGTAGGAATAGAGAAGAAAAATTGCAGTACATGTGCATACTTTGCAACAGTTTTTAAATGACATACCCACAAAGGAACAATCCTAGGGACACATCGCTATACTTAGAAAGGAAATATTAACACTATAACCATGTCACATAGATATATGTATGTAGTGTGATGAAATAATAAAGAGAGGAAAAGACAAATATTTAATAGAATGTGATGAATGTAATGGTGAAATAAGGGTGTAACACTATAATAGAGAACTAACTATATCTTATCTATGTGCAAATGGTGAATGAATATATATGTATTTTTGTATTTTTGTCTTGTAATGTCACATATTTTGTGTTCTGTTTATGCATCACACTAAGGGAAATATAAGTCTCACATAGGTAAAATTAAAATACTAGTCTATACTTTCTTATCAACATTTGATTCTATTATTGAGATCTTGGTGGTTGTTTGAGGAGAGATATCATACAAAAGGAAGGAATTGGTGGCAATTTAAACTAAGGAGAAGTGATTTTTTTAATTATACAATGTAAAGATAGTTATTATGAAGAAGTGTAACATGCACTAAGTGTTATCCCTTGGAGAGATAGGTGCTAAGGTGATGGCATAGAGAAGGGGGAATATTTAAAAGGGTATGACTGTTGAGACAAATCATATGTGATGCATAGGGAGGGAATAAAAATGAATAAGGGATATATGATGAATAAGATAGAGATGATTAGAGATGGAGAATAAAATTAAAGAGAGAAAAAGGAGAGAATGAATGAGATAGTACAATAATTAAGGGAGATCATAGTTTAGTAGAATCATTGAGGCCATGCTACAAGGACCCATATAATATGAAAAATTCTTAGAGAATATCAGAGGGAAAAATATTTCTTATAGGATAAGGATGTTTGGGAAAGGCTAGCCGAGATTCAGAGGTTTGAGGATGAAAAGAAGGTAGAGAAAATTAAGGGTCCTTACTATTGATGAATCAAGAGGAAATTATGGAGAAACCCTAAGGAGAAGGAACTCCTAAAATTTGGAACAAATTAACTCATGAGATGGATATTAGGAAGATGGAGAAGTTGGTAATTGGAAGATAGTATAAACAAAGAAAAAAGTTAGGAAATAAACATAATGTAGAAGGTAACTAATAAGGTAACTAATAAGAGATTAAAAGAGGATAAAGAAATCCCAATGTATGTGCTTCCACACATTGAGACCCTATGTAATGGTGACAATCCTTGACCACATGAAATCCCTAGTGCCACTTATGGAACATTAGAGAGAGGATACAAAGACATGAGAAGATAATATCTGAGACAAAGATAAATATAAAGAAATGTATAGAATGTGAGGATTTTCTTAAAAAATAGTACTACAATCAATGATATGGTACCACACTAAATATATAAGGAAATATTTAGGGAGGCTATCAAGCTTTATCTTGAGAAATATCTCGTTCGATATTCTTTGTATTTAATATTGGGAAGGTGTGTTGTACACCTTGCATAATAATGCTAATAATGTAAAAATATATATTTCATTGTGGCACATATTAGAGATGTGGACACCACACAAGTTAGACATTCTTGGGGACACTTATATGTTCTATGAGACATTGGAATAAACATTAAATGTGTGACACATTGGGAAAATATTTTATAATTAAAAAAATTAGTAGTAAATATTTCATTTGGGGGTCATGATTTTGAGGTACATGGCTTATGTAATATTACTTAATGGTTTTGTGTACACTTGTGTCTATTAAATAAAGCACATGAGTAGTTGTCAATGTTTTCTTGTGTAACTTTTGACTTGTTGCATAAGGTTGGATTGGGCATCTCTTGTAGGTTGCTTATGTGAGTAGATGAAACATGGATTGGGATGTGTAGCTACATGGTTCTCATTTTCTTGTTAATGTGTATGAATACAACTAGGGTGCTTAATATTTCAAAATATTGCATGAAGACTCTACAAATGTATTATAATCCTACTTCTTGAGATAATACATTGAGTGTGTGAGTGATTTTATAGGCTAGGGTTTTCGCTTGAGAGGGTTTTAATAGGGTACATCTGGTGTTATATTATGGCATGTTTATTATTCTTTTAAATTGTGGATTTTGAATACTTGTGAACCATATATTTTTCTCTCATGAGGGTTACGTGGGAATGGCATGTTTTTCTATAATTTTCTTTTTATTTAAAATAATAACATGAAGGAAAGATAAGGGATTGGGTGAAGATAAAAAAAAAAATGCAAAATTTCAAACTTTGTGAGCTAGACATAAAGAAATAAATTAAGGGACCCACCCTCAATTACATCCTTAGATGGAAAGAAAATAAGGAGAATTGGAAGAATCAAAAGAATAATAGTACCACAAAGGAATGATAAAAATATGAAATAGGGGAAATTGAAAAAATAATAGAAATTCATGAGAGGAAGTTACAAATTATTGAATACAATGACAACACAACTTCACAAGGGGGATTACTAGAAAAATAATTGGAAATGGATGTAGAAAAGAAGCAAAATAATGTGAAGTAGGATGGAAAAAGAGAATGACAAGAATAAATGGTTGTAGTATTTCCCATAGCTAGACAAAATGTATTTAAAGAAATAATAAAGTAAGAATGAGTAGAAGAAAAATCGATAACCATAAATGCAAGAGACTAAGAAGAAAAAAGGTACTTGATTAAAAAAGATATTAATAATGGAAGGATAAGACCATACTAATGTTGAAAATGGAGGTAATTATGTAGCTTAAGACTTTGTAAAACTATGAGATTGTAGATCTTAATAAGTGTTCTTTGCTACAAATTCCTTGTAGATGATTATCTATTTAGATTCATTTTACCATTTGTAGAAGTAGATAGAAGATTGTAGAAGAATAAGACCAAAAGATAGAAGTGACACAACATATACCATGGAGAAACCCTTTTGGGAAAAAAATCCACCACCAGAATCAATAGTGCTTGTATTATTTAACCTTAGAACAAGATTACAATAATTCTTTATCAATCCTTGCTTGAGATGCTTCTTTTGCCTTCAACAATTCTTCTTCATAACCTACAATAAAATCTGATAAAATCTCTTCAACTTGCTGCAATTTATAGACAATAACGAGCCTTGTAAACTCCAAAGATTTTACAATTAGAAAGCACAAAGCTTATCTCACAAAACCTACGCCTATTCTTTGCAAGTAGAGTTCTCTCGTGAAAAACAATGTCAAACTAGGTCCATCAATTTGGGCATCCCAAACTGAAGT
This sequence comes from Sequoia sempervirens, assembly GCA_007258455.2. Taxonomy (NCBI): domain Eukaryota; kingdom Viridiplantae; phylum Streptophyta; class Pinopsida; order Cupressales; family Cupressaceae; genus Sequoia; species Sequoia sempervirens. The sequence continues at coordinate 22,252 of VDFB02279786.1, read as the reverse complement.
CATAACTCAACGTTGATTATGAAGATATCTTGTAAGCTCCTCCTCAAAGTTGGCACCCAAGAATGGGCCCACTTAACTCAGCCTTATAAAATATATTCTCATGCAAAAGTGTTAACTCTGAGATGCCAAATTGGGTGCCCAAGGTGGGTCCAAGTCAATCTTTGTTAACTAAAACATATCTCTCCATCAATTCATGCAAACATGATGCATGATTGATCATCCCCACTTAATTGAATGTCATCCCCACTTAATTGAATGTATCACCTGTTATCTATCATGCAACTCAAGTCATTACTCATGCATTCCAAGTCAACTGAAGTCAACTAGCATTCAACTGAAACTAACTACATGCAACTGAAGATAACTGAACCATAACTGAACTAAATTGAACTGAAATGAACTGAACTGAACTAAACTAAACTAAATTGAATTGAATTGAACCAAAATCCATGCATTTAAACATCAATCCCTAACTTCTAGGATTTTTATATGCATTACTAAAGTGTTATCTTTCTCCAAACAATTAACTTAACTCAAGGCGGGTTCCACCTTCCATGTGGGTTCCCCATGTGCTCCTATTTTGTAGGAGCTCTTCTTGGGAATCCCCACATGTTCCTATCATTTAGAATTAATTATAAATGTCAATTTACATGTTAATTTCATTATAATTTAATCTCTTTCTAATCCTAGTGTTAGGGAACACTTTCCAAGGACTTAGGAGATACATGAAATATGTTTAGGATTGCAATTAAATGACATCCTATTCCCAACAACTAAGTTCTATTAATAAAATAAAGGTAAATAAGAATATACCTAAAAGGAAAAGGTCATTCCCATTAAGCTCTATTAAAAAAATTAAGGTAAAGGAGAAAATTCCTAGACTTGGATAATGCTACATTAACTAAAATTAGTTTAGAAAATTAAAATAAAGAAAAAGAGAATAATATCAATCTATTATTATGTTAACATATAGAAGGAGGATGACATTTGGGCAATCAATTACTGTCAAGGCGCGACTTCCTTAGGGTCGCACCTTCTGCATGTCTATTTGGCTACGTGCATGTTGTGTTTGTGGTGTTCTCATGCTTAACAGATCAAAATAGAGCATTTGAAGGGGGCCTCTATTTCTACAACCAAGTGGGGTTGTTTATTAAACCTCAACACATTGTTTTTACTCTGATTGGGAAGCTTCCATTGAGGGTTCTGATCTGGGTAAGACTTCCTTGGCTCCTATTAAAGTTTTGGAGGAATGATATTTTGTACATGATTGGTCTTCTGTTGGGAAAGCCTGTGGGACTGTCATAGTAGACTCTAGCGAAGAAGGTAATTTTGCTTTCCTGTATTTATATTGAGATTGATTTAAATAACCCATTGCCAAATTATATGGAAACTCAAGTTGTGTCTACCTCTTGGATTCAACATCTTGACTACGAGGCCCTTCCCCTTTAGTGTCAAATCTGTCATGAATATGGGCACTTGCAGAAGAAATTTCCTCAACTGAATACTTTAGGAATGTCCACTAGAGGGGATTCAACTAAGGGGCCTCCTCGCTCAGATCTAATGAGGGATAAAGGGAAAGCCCCTATGTCACAAGGGGAGAAAAATAAGGAGGGTTTTGTTTTGGTAAAATATCACAATAAGGGAAGAGGCCTGAAGAGGACCCTTAAGGATAGGCAAGATGAGGTCACTGTTAATCATTTTGAGGCCTTGAAATATTTTGATCAACAAATGGAATTTACTAATAAAGATTTAAATGAAAATATTGTGTTGGAAGTGGAGCAACTGGCTTTCAAAGAGGATGGGAGTTTTAATAATTTAGTGGGTATGGGTATCAAATAATTGTTTGATTCCATTCATATCTCTGAGTCTCCTTGTTTGTTGATTAGTCTAGTGGAGAATGAGGTGGGTTTTGGTTCAACCATGGGTCAATTGGAAATTCAACTGGAGGTAGAGGTTCAAGATCTTGGTCTTGGGAAACAAGGTCCCCTCTACATTAGGGTTTCACTAGAAAAATTTCAAAAAGGGGATCTTAGAGAAGTCTTCCAAGGTGGGGAGGAAGACATATCAAGATAAGATCAAGCTAAGATCAGTCCAAATTCTTGACTCTCATCTTTCTAACCCTCAAAAATGATTGTGCTCTCTTGGAATGTAAGGGGGTTGAACAACATCCCTAGAAAAAAGGTTGTTCGAGAAATGATCAAGGCTCATTCTTCATAAGTTATGTTTATTAAGGAAACTAAGTTATCAATGGAAGGTATGGTCAAGGTCACCTCCAAGTTTTGGTGGCAAGGTCAATGGCAGTGCATTGGAGCACACAGTAGTGCTAGTGGAATTGCTTGTCTTTGGGACAAGCGAAAGATTTCCCCACTGCGGTGGATTTTGGGTAGACACTCCTTGTCCATGGTTGCTTCAATATTTGACTTTGGAAAAATCCTTTTGTTCTCCAATGTCTATGATTTGACTGATTTGACTGGTAAACTTCATTTGTTGGATCATATAAGGTATGTGTGATCCCTAGCTCCTTTGCTCCCCTAGGTTTTGGTAGGGGATTTTAATGCTATCCTCAGTTTTAATGAAAAGAGGGGTGGTTTGGATCGACTTGAGTCTTCCTCTTTAGTGCTTAGAGATAATATAGCTTTGTTGAACTTGATTGATACAAAGCCACTCAATGGTATGTTCACTTGGAGTAATAGGAGATGTGGGGGAACTCTATCTCTAAGAGATTGGATAGGTTCTTGGGTTTCAATTTTTGGATAGGTAATCAGTGGATCTCAAGCTCATAAATTCTTGAGTGGAGGGGCTCAGATCATTGGCCGATAAAATTCTCAGCTTGTGGGAGGGATAGTGCTAAGTGTCCCTCTTTCAAATATTAGCTTATGTGGCTGTGTGAGCCAACTCTACAGGACCTTTTGCACTATTGGTGGATTAAAGGTATGCCTCCACATGGAACAAGCATGTATTCCTTCATCAAGAGGCTCCTATTTGTGAAATTCCATCTGAAGAAGTGGAATAGGAAATGTTTTGGAAATGTCTATAGGGAGAAATCAACAACACAAAATCATTTGGATATCATCACTAGGAAGAACAAAGATCATGGGTTTACCTAGGAGTCCCTTAAGGATGAAATGGAAGCTTTGAAGGTGTTATCAGAATGAGATTTATAGGAGGAGTTGTTTTGTAAATAGAAGTCAAGGATAAATTGGCTTCAAGAGGGAGATAGGAATACAACCTTCTTCTTTAACTTTATCAAAGCCAAGGGAAATGAAAATTTAATTTCTTCAATTGTTTCCTCCCAGGGTGTTCAGTTATCCTCTTTGTGGGATATCTCACAGGAGGCCACTTGTTACTTCTCTTCCTTATTCATAGAGGATTCTCCTGAGGAATTAGGGAAGTGAACTAGGTTTTGGATTGTATTCCCTTTGTTGTTTCCTTTGAAGCAAATGTTGAGCTCAATCGACCCATTTCCCTAGAAAAGATTGAGGAAATAGTTTTCAGTATGAAAAAGGGTAAGGCCCCTAGTCCTGATGGGTTCCCAATTTGAATTTTTTAGGAATTTTGGGAGATTATCAAATTGGATCTTTTGGAGGTTGTGAAAGAATCACATAATAGTAAGCAAATGTTGAAAGATATGAACTCTACCTTTCTAACTCTTATTCCCAAGAGAGAAGGAACAAATTATCTCAAAATTTTTAGGCCAATTTCCCTTTGTAATGTGATCTATAAGACCATATCTAAAATAATTGTTGAGAGATTGAAACCATGGTTACCCAAAGTTATTTTGGAAGAGAAAAGGGTTTTATGCTAGGCAGACATATCTATGATGGCGTAGTTATTTCTACTGAGGCTATCCATTCCATGGAGATATCTAGAGAAAATTCCATGCTCATCAAAATCAACATGGCTAAAGCTTATGATCGGGTCAAATGGTCCTTTCTTCATACGGTTCTCTATGATTTTGGGTTTGATGAGGATTGGATCAATTGGGTGATGAGTTGTGTCATGTCAGTGTCTTACTCTATGCTGATTAATGGTGCACCTTCCTCTCTATTTGGTGCCTCTAGGGGTCTTTGATATGGTGACCCACAGTCACCTTATCATGGCTATAGGATTAGTAAGACTTCTAAAGGACCATTTGAGACAAGGGCTCATTCAAGGGTGGATTTGGGGTGGAGGCTTTCCTCCTCAGTCTCATTTATAGTTTGTGGATGATATACGCTCTTGGGTGTAGCTAGAATCAGTGAAGCAAGCAACTTCATATAGGTTTTGGATATATACCTTGCAAATTCTAGACAAATGATTAATTAAGGAAAGTCCTCTATCTTCTTTTTCAACACTCCTCTTATTCAATCTAGGATTTCTCATATTCTTAAATTTCACATTGGCAATATTCCTTTTGTGTATCTGGGAGTACCCCTTTCTGTGGGCCCATTACCAAGAGGAACCTAGCAGAGTGATTGTAATATCCAACTAATGCTCAGTAAACTTGGTCATGGACACACAATTTAGAGGTGGTTCTTAATTGAATAGTCTACCAAATCCTTGTAAAGACTCCATTTAATTATCAACCGGGGCTAACACAAGCTTGTGATGATACTAGCATTATATGTGGATCAAGATTTTATATTGCCTATATCATCTAGTATAGGTGGTTGACACATATGAAAAATGAATTAAAGCTTAAACTATAAAAAAAGGAAAAGGATTAAATATGGAACTATTGCTACAAATACTTATAACTTAAGACTGTGACTAGTTTGTTGTTTAAACCAAAAATTTGTAGTGAACTTAACATTGGTAACTTTGACTCTCTCCAGAGGATAATGTATAAAGACAACAAAGAATGAAGCATAAGACAAGATATTATTCACAATCTCATTCACATATACAAGAAATGAAGAATCTAATTAAGATGACTATAATAATGAAAGCATCTAATATGACAACAAAAATTAAAATGAAGAAATTAAAGTGGAGAAAAGTTACCTTGAGTGGCCCGTGCTCAGGTGATTGTACCCAAAAATAAACTCAAATAAAAACTTCTTGAATTAACTGAACACAACGATAAACTGAAGTATCTTCATTGTAGATAACCAAATTTCACAAGCTGACAAGAATCTTTAGAGATATCTTATTCATGAAAGCATAATAGGAAACTAACAAAATACTATCTATGCAATAGAGAAACTATATCTATTTGAACATATCCACATGCTATATCTACTCCTCAACCACTGAGCCAACTATAGGTTTATTAGAATGAGGACTCAAAATAGAAAACTAAATGCAAATTACCACTCCCCTATGAAATAGAGAGTGACAAAGTCTATGTAACTGAAAGTGCAACTGAAAATATGGAAGAAGGAAATTAGGACTGGAACTCTTTCCTTAATGACATAACATAGACATGTACTGTGAGAATAGTCACGTCAACCTCCCAATCATTGCAGACTCCTTCCTTCAACTATCTTATTACATAGTCTAGTGATTCACAATCATCCTCATTAAAGAGTGCTTCCACTTCTGCAACTGTCGCATTCTTATTGTTCTAGAGTTTCCCCTACATCTTTGTCTGAAATCCTTTGGCTGTGGGTTACGCTTCCTAGTTTATGTGGGTTACACTATGCTTACTCTGACTTCTCAACTGCAAAGAGTTAATTCATCTAACATATATGCAATACTAATAACCATAAATTAAACATAGATGCATTCTACATTTCATACACACACATTTAATTATGCAATTACCATCATTTATCATAATCATAATTCCATACATCAAAATGGTTCAAGTTGCATGAAAGACATAAAAAGATAGATAAGTTTAGGAATGTATATGAAATGAGTATCTGGAAATGTATAAAATCATGAACTAAAATAACAAAAAACTAGCTAATACTTGGTCTCATCATTTCCCCCCAACTATGATATTGATTTTCCTCAAGCAATCAGTTTAGGAATGAAGGTTGTATTGCAAGGTCATTTCCTTGAAATATGTAACCACATCCACTCCTTTTCCTTGTTTCAAGTAGTAGCCTCCATAAGTTGAGAGTCTTGCCCATTTGAAATGGCCTACCTCTTCCCATTCTACATTTTATTCCCCTATCCAATGTGGCACTAGATATAGTAGCATCGATGGATGAAAGGTAAGAGGTACCCATATGAGTCCTTTATCTCTGGAATTCTCTATACACCTATGAAATATCTCAAGCATGGCTACAAAGTTATATAAAGAGCGTGGTTCCTTTTTCTGTAATTCAGGAGTCAATTCTTCCCACCTTCCTTGCACAAACTTAAAAACATGATGGATGAAACCTACATCTAGCTATTGCATCCTAACATAATCATTCTCTCTAACATTTATGTTTCTTGTACCTGCACCCTTATGCTTCAGGAGAGTTGTCCATTCCTTATGAATGTACTGAGGTCCTTTAACTCTTTCTTAATCTTTAGAGTAATAGATTTATCTCTCTCAACATAGTCTTGCATTATTTAATCCCTCTAATGCTCATTCCTAAAGTAAGAAGCTAGTTCTCTAACTTGTAAATCCCATGAAACATGTGGGAATTGAATCCTCAAAATTATTTTTATCAACAGGGTAATTAAGCAGTAATGTGACAATACAGTCTTGTTTCTCTTCCTTTTATATTCAAAACTCATTCTTTTCAACATATTATAAAGAAAATTGGGAACATTTACATTCCTATTATGGTGAAGGTGACTTAAAAGTTTGAAATGGACTGTGTATAACAAAGTTTGACTACCATCACATGTGAGATACTTAATTATATATGAAGAAACAAAAGCCCAAAGCCATGACAAGAATAATCTTTTAGTACCTTGGGAGGATGAGTCCAAGTTCTCTCCACGTTCTCTAAATTCATCCTTAGTTGTGTTTTCCAAATGTAGTTATTCTAACCTTTCTCATTTCCTTTTGAGTTTGAATTGTAGCTTTTATGGAGTTTGAATTGTAGGTTGGATGGTAGGATTGTATACATATTGGGGAAATAGAATGGGAAAGGATTTGCAGAAAGTGTTTGGGTTTTGTAAATCAAGAAAATGAAAATGAAGAGTACTGCTTCCCCCCCAACTAAAGGTGTTAAGTATCCTCACTTAATTGCATTATACTTGGAAGAGGATGAAATGATGTATTGGAAATATTAAAAATGATACAAAACATGTAAAATATAATATGTAAACATGTAATAAAATAATTTCCATCTATGACGATTACTAAACATTAATGTGTACCTATAGAAGTATAGTGAGCTAAAACTTAGCTTGTGTGATAGTGATTTGAATTGTCCACAATGATATTTGATGTGATTTCTCATACTTGCAATTGGTGATAAATGATATAAATACATGGCGCATAGTGAATGATGTTTTTTAAAGGCTGCTGGATAGATGATGATGTGATGTGAAATAAATGACATAGCGCATGGAAATCAAGAAAGTTGATATGAATGGTACGTGGGATGAGGTGGATGAAGCTGCATGTAGTGAAATGATATTTTTGAGGTTGCATGTATGAAGGAATAAGTGTAGATGGATGGATATGCAATTAATTCAGCTGAAATTTTGAAATTTTCGACAGGCAAGTGCTACAGGTGCCTTCAGCAACAAGTCCTTTTCTGAATTTTGTCACTTGTAGGCATGAAGTTGCAGGTCTCTACCACATCATGGACTACACTTTAAAATTATTTTTTATTTTTTCCACCTATGTTGTGTGTGCATATGAAATGTGGTAGAAAATTATACCGAAATGACCTCAGTAGGTGAGCTATGTAGCTCATCTGTTGTGTCATGTGGAGAACTTGTTGCATCTGCTGTCGAATCTTTGATGTTTGCTTAATGTTTTTGTCAGAGTCACTCACTGGTCCATATTGGTGCATTTAGGAAATAATAAATTCATTCTTTTGCACTGGCTTCTTATAAAGTTTCAATCTATGTCCATTAACCAGTAGTGAAAATTTGATTGCATCAATTGTTTGCAACTATACTGCACCATTTAGGAATACTTGTATTTCATAGGGACCTAACCACCTTTTTTGTAACTTTCCTTTATAGTCCTTGTACCTTGAGTCATAGAGAAAAGCCCAATCCCCCACATTTAATTCCTTAGTTTTGATGAACTGATCATGCCATCTAATTCTCTATTTTTGAAGAACCTCAGTGTGGTGCATAACTTCCATCCTTATTTCATCTAATGTATTCAAATTATGCAATCTCTCCTTCTATGTTGTTCTTAAGTCCAGTCCTAGTTGTATTGTTGTCCTCAGTGTTTTGTATTCAAACTCAATAGGAAGTAATGCTGTTTTTCCATACACCAACTCATATGGTGTAAATCTTGTTGTAGTCTTCCAATTTGTCCTATAGGTCCATACTACCTCAGGAAACCCGACTTCCCAATCCTTCCTATGAATATGCATTATTTTGGTCATAATTTTTTCAATCTCCCTATTTGTTACTTCCACTTGCCATTGGCTTGAGGGTGGTAGGGTGTTGAATTCCTATGTCTGATCTCATATTCTTTCAACAATTTATTGATTAGTTCTGATGTAAACTGGAGACCTTGATTTGTGACAATTTCTCTTGGTACTCCATACTTGGTAAATATACCTTCATATAGAAATTTTTCCACGTTTCCATATCTTGCAAACTGCAATGCTTTAACTTCTACCTACTTTGTTAAATAATCTATGCAGACTAATATATACTCCTTGTTATTTGATGTTGGTGATATTGGGCCAATAAAGTCTAGCCCCCATTTATCAAATGGTGCTAGTGTTAACTATGGTTGCAAAGGAATATCGTCTATTTTAGTTGGTTTTCCCATTCTCTAACACCTATCACAACTCCTAGTATATTTCACTCCATCCTTATGGAGAGTAGGGCAATAATAGCCAGTGGTGAGAATCTTGAGTGCAGTCCTCTTTACTTCAAAGTTTCCCTGACAAGGTTCATAATGACATGATTTGAAGATATCATAGACCTCATCTTCTCTGATGCATCTTCCCATAATGTTATATGGTCCTATGTAGAATAAATAACCAGCTATCCAAGAGTAGGGAAAACATTTGTGTACCAATTGTCTCTTTTCTCTAGGGGAGAAATGAGGTGGTATCTATCATGTTACTAGATAATTGGAAATTCCAACAAACCAATGTGTGTGTAGAGATAGAAAAAATAAATTCTCATATTGAAAAGAATTATCAACATATTCTGCTAATTGAGTTGGTAGTTTGGATAGAAAATCTGCCACTACATTTGTTTTACTTGACTTATCCACTATCGTGACATCAAATTCTTGAAGTAATAACAACCATCTAACAAGCCTACCACCAACTACTAGTTTCTTCATTAGATACCTTATTTTTGTGTGATCAGTGTGGATGAATACTGGATACCCTATGATGTAGTGTCTAGATTTGTTAATTGCATAGACAACTGCCAACATCTCTGTTTTTGTTACTATGTAAGTGAGTTTTTCCACTTATAGGTTCTTTCTAATATAATAAATGGCATACTCTTTATTAGCTACCTTCTATCCAAGTACTGATCCTATAGAAAAATTAGAAGCATTTGTATGTATGTGGAAAGGAAAGGTCCAATTTGGTCCTCTCAAGATAGGTGCTTTGGTCAATGATATCTTGAGTGCTTCAAAAGAGTGTTGACAAGCTACTTTCCACTCAAATTTTGCATCTTTTGTGAGTAAAACAAATAATGGGGTTGCAAGTTTTCTAAAGTCATGTATGAACCTCCTATGTACCTAGCATGTCCTAGAAAACTCCTAACATATTTTTATTTTTGGGGTACAGGGAGTGTTGAGATTACTTCAATTTTGTTGGGATCCACTTAAATGCCATCCTTTGAGACAAAATTTCCTAGTACAATCCCTTGGGTCATCATCATGAAACATTTCTCATGACTCAGGGATAAATTATGTTCTTGACACCTTCTTAAAACTGTCTTTAGGTTATTAAGTGCTTCATCATATGTGTCCCCATAAGTTGTGAAATCATCCATGTAGATTTCCATGGAGTCATGTGCAAAATCTGAGAATACACTCAACACTACCCTTTGGAAAGTGGTTGGAGAATTACATAGTCCAAATGGAAGGATATAATAAGCATATGTTCCCCAAGGGCATGTGAAGGTTGTTTTATCCTGGTCCTCTAGAGCTATTCTAATTTGGTTATAGCCACTAAATCCATCTAGAAAGGAGTACTTTTTTACCTACTAGTGAGTCAAGCACTTGATTAATGAATGGTAGTGGAAAGTGGTCTTTTTAGTTGCTGCATTTAATTCTCTATAATCCACACACACTCTCCACTTTCCTCCTTCTTTGGGAAAATTACTAAACGTGACACCCATTGACTGTAAAAAATAGAATAAATAAAGATTGCATCAAGCAATTTATGTAACTTTATTTTAACTGTCGCTTAGTGTAGGGTTCATTCTCTTTTGGGGTTGCCTTATTGGTTTGAAACCATCATTAATGTATATCCTATCCATACACAAGGATGGGTCATTCCCCTTCATTTCATGGTAATCCCATGCAAAGGCAGTTTTGCGTGCCTTCAACATAGTGGTCAGGGAAGTCTGATGTGCAATAGTCAATTCCCTACTAACATTGAACATTTTACCTAGCATGATTTACAAGGTCTTGGATGTTGTTTGAACGAACAAAAGGTCAAGTCCTACTATGTCTAGGACACATTGTTGTGGTAGCAAGGTATTAAAAATTTGGGATATTGACTTAGATGAACTGGCAGGGATAAGATTTTGTAGAGGATCTTACAAACATGCCAATCAATCCTATTACTACGGGTCCCTTCTGTAGTTGTTTTGTATGATGTGTGCTATTAAATCATCCTCATCTAGTTTGATTAACAAAGGGTTGTGTTCAATAGTCATGAGGGTCTACAAGGGGTATTGGTCTTCCTTATCTAGGGTAATGGTCTGCTGTAAGTGTGCATGAGGCTGGGTTGGTGGATAAAGGACTAATTTTTTAGTCATATTTCCATTTGAGATAATCACATTTCTAGGACTTGCAACCTATAAATGCATCTACTGTTGCTAACCATGGTCTTCCTAGAATGAGGGGATAACCTGCAAGGTTGGTCTTTGGTTGCAATACCATGAAATCTTTAGGGTACTCCCATGAATCCATTGTTATGACCAAGTCTTCAATGATTCTCTTAGGTTTGACTATTGAACTATCTACTAACTATAGGAAAGTGGGTGTAGGTCTAAGGTCTATTAACTATAATAGCTACATTGTTTCCTTGGTCATCACATTAATAGCTACTCCCAAGTCAATCAAGGTATTTTTGACAAGAGTGTCATTTGTCTTTACATCCAATATAGGACTTCCAAGATCTACATACTTAGGGATAGTTATGTTTCCCAACATAATGTCTACAAGTTTCCCTAAGACATGAAAATTCTGAGGGTTTTTTCTCTTCCTTCTTGGATTTTTAAGGCAAAGTTCTCTCACTATTTTAGTGTAGATGGGAATCTCCTTGATGTCTTTGATGAGGGGTATCTTTATACACACATCCTTAAGTTGTCCAAATAGGTCAAGTTTAGCTTGTGTCTGATGTTTTTGTACAACTAATCATTTAGGGAATGAAGGCTATGGACTTGAATTGGCTTGGTTAACTTGATTTGACTTAGGATCCATAGGTGGATTATCCAAGGTCTGTACTGAGGGTTCCTCATAAACCAGCTTAGTGATTTGAGGGGATGAAGGACCATCAAATGTTTTCCCTAATTTGAGGTGGACATCACTTACCTCTACCCCATAAGTAGGGTATTGAATATCCTCATTAGTATAGGCCTATTGAATATAATTTTTATTTGGGTTAGGTGCAGGTTGGGCTGGAAGTTGAGGTGCTCTAGGTGGCTAAGGTTATGGATATGTTGGATTTGGCATGATGGCTTGCTGTTACTACAAAGGTTGCTGTGGTTGTTGCTAGTTCATGTTTTGGTTCTGCCATTGTTGGCCTTTTTACCATTGAGATTGCCATTAATTTTGTTGTAGTGGCCATTGGGGGTTGTAATTGGATCCTTGATAGTTTTTTTGTGGCCACATGTTTTGTTGTTGTTGTTGGTACTAGTTTGGTTGAGGATTTTTCCATTGGTTTTGAGTATTTTCCCAAGGTTGAGGGTTCCAACTAGAGAAATTTTGATTGTTAACTGGAAATGGCATTATTATAATTCAATGGATCTTGAGGCATACCTTGTCTTGGATGCTATGGTTTCCTTTGAGAAATGTAGAACACTTTTCCATATTCATCCTCTAGTGCTTGAAAATTTGTTTTCCCTAGTTTGTGCTCAAAAATACTTGCCACTCTTTTTCACTTGCAATTAGCTTTTCTCTATCTATAATCAAGGTAGTATTTAGTAAGGACTGCCTCTACCTCTTCTTGATTTTTCTTCACATGTAGAGTGTCCAATTGGGTAGCCAAATGGTTTATGATGTCTTCCTTCATGTTTGCAATAGGTTACTTAATTCCAATCTAGAGACTCCATTAGATGTCTTACTAATGGAAGATGTTTTATCTCCTATGACCTTCTTTGTGAAAGACCTTGAATAGTTTCTGCATGCCTTGCAGATCTCCTTAAATGGTGCTTGAGAAATATCTCCTACACTAATGAGATTAAGTGCATCCATATAGTCCTCATTAATCCCTCTTAAGAATACTAGCTTTAGGGACTCATCAAAGAGCCTATTTTGGTTGGAAGGAAAAACTAGAATCTTTACATGTAGTCTTCCAAAGATTCATCCTCCTTTTGATACATCCTAAAAATGCCATCTCTTCTTTTTTCAATTACTCTACAGTAGTCTTGGTACTTCTCCAGAAACTTTGTCTACATAGTATTCCAATCAGGAACAACATCACTTCCCAAACCCATAAACCTTCCTAAGGCAACATCCTTACAAATATTTTTTACATCTATGTAACACATACACACACAGATGGCAAGTGGGAAAGGAGGCCATTCTGTGTTTTTCAAAATTCCTAATGAAGATGGCGATGGTGGTTCTGATGCAGAAGAGGAGGATGATGATGATTCTTTCTTGTTTTGTGATGGCCTTAAGTTGGATTCCTTCATGCTGGGTGTTTGAGAGAAGGTGTCTCCTGTGGGTTTGGGGTCTACGCTGGTTGTGCCAGTGTCTTCCCCATTCACTTCTTCTACTGGAAGGTTTTTTGGTCACTGTTTGTTTGCTGATGCTGAGCCCTTTTTGGAGGAGAATATGAGTGGGAGAGGGTTTTTGCTTTCTGACTCTTTTTTTAGGGTCTCTCTGCATTGTGTGGAGGGTGGTGAGGAAGATGATGGAGCTAGTTGGTTTTCTGGCATCTTCCTTTTGGCATTGGATTGACTGGGTGTGTGGGGGAAACTTGGGCCTTATCCTAGCCTTGTGTTTACTATCTATGTTGCGCTCTCCCCTCTCCTGGAGTAGATTGAGCAAGGTGCTTGCCGCTTCTCTAGTTTGTGTTGCTTGTGCTTGGTGGTTGTTGATATTTTGGGTGAGTTCTTTTGGTCCAGTGTCTGGGACACTTAGTTGGGACCTCCCATTCCATGCTCTTGGCTCAACCCTTGCTGGTGGGCACTGCTCAGTGGCTAGCTTGTTGCCCCTTGGTCGTCTGGGTTATTCTGTTGAGGCTGTGATGGGTGCCTCTTGGGTGTATGGTAGGATGAGTTGCGGGGTTGTCCTGCCCTCTTTTCTCCTTCCTAAGGGTCGATGGTTTTCTGTTTATCAAGATTTTGAGGCTTTGTCAGCCAATCTCTTCATGTTTTTCATTTTGCTTGAGGTCCCTCTGTTCCTTGCAACCTTTAAGATTGGTGTGTGGCATTTTTTACCATTGCTTGTTTTTGGGTTGGATCCTTTTCCAGGGCGCCCCCTGTTGTTGTCGAGGAAGGAGGCTCTAAAGCAAGCGTTGAAACAAACAAAAGATGTTCAAAAAACTACAAACAAATTCAGATGGAAAGTGGGAAAGGAGGCCGTTCTGAGTTTTTTAAAATTCCTGGTGAAGATGGCATTAGCGGTTCTGATCTAGATAGGGATGATGAATCTTCCTTTCTTTTTGAAGACCTTAGGTTGGATTTCTTCCTGCTAGGTGTTCGAGAGAGGTTATGGCTCTTCCTTCACTTTGATGGGGTTCATTTTGTGACTACAGTTCCCTTTGTTGCTGCTTTGAAGGTGTTTCTTGTGGATTTGGAGTCTGCGCTAGTTGTGCCAACGTCTTCCTCATTCACTCCTTGTGTTGAAAGGTGGTTTGGTCACCTTGTGTTTGTTGATGTTGGGTTTGTTTTGGCAGAGATTTTGAGTGGGAAAGGGTATCTTCTTTTTGACTTCTTCTATGGGGTCTCTCTTCCCTTTGTTGTGCATTGTTGCATGGGGTACACCAATTTTTTGCATGGCCGAGACTTTGAAAAGTGGTGGTGCATGGTTTTTTGGTGGCCTTCTTTTCTTTGTTGGAATGGGGTCTTCTGTTCTATTCCCTTATGTTGGTTGTTTCCCTGTTGGTGTATGGGTTCTGCGGGGGATGCTCTATGTTGGTTTCCTTTTGGGTGCTCACTTCCCCTCCCTGTGTGGGGCTTGTGGGTGTTTTTTTGTCTATCTCTTTGGTGGTTGAGGAGACCCGATCTTGTGTGGTTGTTGCTCTTTTTGTGCTTTGGTGTGGCTTCCTTGGTTGAGGCGGTTGGTGCTTGTCTATTTCTTGTGATTATGAGGAGGATGGGGCTCTACCTAGGTGTTATCTATGGATCCTACTATGGTGGTATGCCTACCATATTTATGACCTGCAATGTGGATGTCTTCATTTCTAATTCTCTGACCATGGAGGTTAAGGGACTTGAAGTTTCTTTGGGCTTTTTGTCTGAGTGTTTCTTTGGTTTGTTGTTGTTCTTATTGGGTGCTGAGAAAAGGTTGAACCTATTGTGTGAAGGTTCCTTTGTGGTCCTATCTATTGATTGGGATGCTCCTCTTTTGTTTGGGATTTATTCCTTATCTACACCAATGGTTCTGAAGTTGTAGGGGTGTGATTTCTCTTTGGTGGCTGTTGAGTTTCCTTATATGGCTACCTTATTGTACCTAATGCTCATGTTTCCATGGGATGAGATGGGTCTTCTTACAACTAGAGTGTTGACTTCCTACTGGGTTTTACAGTTGGGGTCTCCTATGGAGGTGGAGATTGCTCCTATTCAGGTGGAGCCCTCTCCCATAGAGGCGAAGACAGTTGTTGTTGCTATAGTGGGCTGTTCCCTTTCTTTTAGCTGGTTCCTTTTGAGGTAGAGCATGTTTGTGTTGGAGATTGATGGCTCTATTTTTTTTGATCCTCACTTCATCCTCTCTTTATATAGAGGGGAGCTCACTCTTATTGAGGAAGAGATTGAGTTGGTGTGTTGGGCAGAGTGGTTCTTTAAGCTGGCTATGGCTCCTCGGTTCTTGGTTTTGCTCGTTGACTCCCAAATTATGGTTGGGAGCCCAGAAGTGTTGGACCTAATTTTTTTCATAAGCTTTAGTTTTAATGGCATTGTTGTTAGGATGTTGCTGCTTCTTGAAGGCCTTGATGTTTAGGTCATCTTGAACACCTTGGGGTTGGATATTGTTAAGGGTTGCTATTTCTATAGCCTATTGGGTGGCTTGCAGGATTGTTTTACTGGCTGTGCTCTTGATTCTGACCTTGAGTTGGTGTTGTGTTCAAGGGGATGGTGTTCTACATGTGCTGCTACTTGGGGGGTTCTGCTTCTGGGATATGCTTTCTCCTCTAAAGGTGGAGAGACAAGAAGGTGGATGGGGGATCTCTACCCCATCAGTGCTAATGTTATTTCAAGTTAAATACTCATTGCATTAAGTAACAGGCTCGATGTGGGATGGCTCTATCAAGGAGTGTTGATGGGATCGGTTGTTTACTAGTGGTGTGGGTTTTAGGATCCTCTTAATCTTGTTTGCATGGGATGGAACCATAGTTTGACTTATCCACCCTTGGGGTGGTTACTGTTTCTAGCTATTGTTTTTCTAGCTTTGTGGGTGGCTTGTTGGCCTATTCTGTTGACTATAAATTCTGATTCGAAAATTGAAGATGACCCTACTTGGAAGGAGTTTGCATCCCAAGTTGGCGAGAATGGGGTGTTTTTTGTGTTGGTCTAATGAGTGCTTTGAAAATTTCGGTGCTTAGTGGTGTTGTCCCAGACTGCTATTTCTTGATAGCTTTTTTTTTGTTTCATACTTATTGGACTATGGTTGATCTCATAAATGGTTTGCGTATTATTTTGTGGATTAAAATGGGGTTCTAGTTTTTGATTATGTTGATAAGGGTGTATGCCTTTTTAGGCTCTGGTTTGGTATGTCTGATGATGTTTCCTAGTGGTGGTTGGTGCTATTTCTCCCAGCTTGTCTCTCAATTTGTTGTTTTTTTGTTGTAACCATAGGATCATGGCCCTTTCCCTGCTTATATAATAAAAAACATCCTTCAAGGTTGTTGGAAATAGTTTGAGTCTATGTGCATCTTTTGTATAATCATAACTTCTACATAACACATCAAATTCAAACAAGAAGGTGACTGGATCCTTAGTAGCGAAACCATAGAAGGAAAGCAATGTTGAAGGATGTATGTTCTTCAAGGAAGTTTCTCTCTCCTGGTTGACAATCAAGAAATCAAAAGTTACATGTTTTGGTGGGTTATCCGCTGCTGTATCAACCATGGTTTGGAAGGTCTCCTCTATATCTATAGTGAATGTTGGTGTTAGGGAAAGATCTTCTTTAGTAATACCCTCGTTTTGTTCACTTTGATCACCAATATCCTTTTTAGCTTTGTGTGTTGAGGGGATAAATCTTTTCAAAGTGTCTTGCTACCTCCGCACAAAAAATTATGAATTTTTGTGTCATTGGCTCGTACACAATGTTAGTAAAATGTTCTGGTGTTGGTGGATTAAAAACTAATTATCCTAATGTTGGAAACAAAAAATTTAAACTAAGAAAGATTGAAATAGCATAGGAGAATCTTGAATATAGCACCATCCCCAACAATGATGCCATAAATGTAAGGCCCAACTAATGCAAGTTATAAACTTGGTGATGGAAACATAATTCAAAGGTGGTTCGTAACTGAACAATATACAAAACCCTTGTAAAAACTCCATTTAATTATCAACCAGGGCTAATGTGAGCTTGTGATGATGCTGGCACTATATGCGCAGCCAAAGATTCTATACTGCCTATATCATCTAGTATAGGTGGTTGACACATATGCAAAATGAATTAAAGCTTAAACTAAAAAACAAGAAAAAGGATTAAATTTGGAACTATTGCTACGAGTACTTATATTTAAGATTATGACTACTTCATTGTTAAAACCTGAAGTCTGCAATGAACTTAACATTGCTAACTTTGACTCACTCTAGAGAATAATACATAAAGACAACAAAGCATGAATCATAAGACAAGATTTCATTCACAATCTCATTTACATATATAAGAAATGAATAATCTGATTAAGATGACTGCAATAATGAAAACATCTAATATGACAACAAAAATTAAAGTGGAGAATAGCTACCTTGAGTCGCCGTTGCTCAAGTGATTGTACCCACAAAATAAACTCAAATCTAAACTTCTTGAATCAACTAAACATAATGATAAACTAAAGCATCTTCATTGCAGATAATTAGATTTCACAATATGACAAGAATCTTCAGATATATCTTATTCATGAAATCATAATAGGAAACTAACAAAGTACTGTTTGTGTAATAGAAAAAACTATATCTATCTGAACATATCCACACACTATATCTACTCCTCAACAATCGAGCCAACTATATAGGTTTGGGTGAGATTTATTAGAATGAAGAATCAAAATAGAAAACTAAATACAAATTTCCACTCCCCCGTGAAATAGAGAGTGACAAAGTCTGTGTAACTGAAAGTGTAACTAAAAAGATGGAAGAAGACGATTAGGATTGGAACTTTTTCCTTAACGACATAATAGAGACGTGTACTGTGAGAAAAGTCACGTTGGCTTCCTAATCATTGCAGACTCCTTCCCTCAACTATCTTATTAAATGATATGGTGATTCATAATCATCCTCATTAATGAGTGCTTCCACTTCTACAACTATCACGTTCCTATTGTTCTAGAATTTCCCCTGCATCTCTATTTGAAATCCTTTGGCTATGGGTTGTGCTTCCTAGTTGTTGTGGATTACACTCTGCTTACTCTGGCTTCTCAGATGCAAAGGTTTAATTGATCTAACATATACACAATACTAATAACCATAAATTAAACATAGACCTATACTGCATTTCATACACCCACACATCTTATTATGCAATTACCATAATACAATAATCATAATTTCATACATCAAAACCTGGTTCAAGTTTCTTGAAAGACATAAAAAAGATAGATAAGTTTAGGAATGTATGTGAAATGAGTATTTGGAAATATCTAGAAGCATGAACTAAAATAGTAGAAAACTAGCTAATACTTGGTATCATTAGTGTTCTGGATAAGTTCAGGGGCTATGTTAATCACTGGACTTACAGGTGGTTGTCCTTTGTGGGGAGGATTATGTTACTAAAATTTGTGGTTCAAGAACTTCCTATTTATAGGTGTATGTTTCAAGTTTGCCTTGCAAATTTTATTAGGGAGCTTGATGCTCTCTCTAGGAAATTCCTATGGGTAGGAAAATTGGATTCTAAGAAGTGGAGTTTGGTTAAGTGGGAGTCTGTTTGTAGGCCTATTCAGCTAGGTGGTATGGGTCTTTGATAGGTTGCTATCACTAGGTAGGCTTTGGCTTCCAAGCTTTATTAGAGATGGTATACTAATTAGGATCAAGTTTGGGCTAGAATCCTCACTACCAAATATTTGAGTAGAGTTGTAGGTGATAATATTCCTAGATTCTCCCTAGAAGGTAAGGGGTCTATTATATGGGACACACTTAAAAGAGAATCTAGCTTAATCAAACAGGGATTGTTTTGGATTTGTCACAAGGATGATAATTCTATTTTTTGGTTAGATTCCTAGGATGGTCACCCCCAAATCATGACCTCCTACCCTCATTTACAAAATCTTTGCTTGCAGTCTCAAGAGGCTGGGTGGTCTAAGGTGTGTGATTTCAAAGCTACAATGTGGTTAGGTTAGGTGGAGGTGCTTAAGTTGAAAGAGCACCATTTGTGGCCTGAGGGGATCTGATGAAGATCATGTTGAGATGTCCTATATTTTAGCAAGTATACCTTGTAGCACTTTGCAGTGGAAGGATGTCCTAGCGTGGGATCTTGACCCAAAGGGGGTTTACTCAGTGGTAGTTGGGTATCAAGAATTGGATAGGAAGAAATATGGGGAGAATGAAGTCCCTTGGTGGAAATTTGTGTGGAATAAGTTTTCTTGGCCTAAATACAATTTTTTCCTTTGGTTAGTTTTTCGTAACATGTGTCTTCCTTGGGATATTATTTTGAAGAGAGGCTTCCAGGGTTTGTAAATTTGTTTTCTTTTTGGTAGTAGTGAGGAGTCTTCTTCACATCTTTTCTTCCAATGTGCCTTCACTAGATCTATCTGGCACCTTTGGTGGGAAATGTGGAGAAATTATTGTGTACATGCTCTATCCACTAAATTCTGGAGGAATCTTTTCCTCTCCAAATGGTGTGGACTATTGGGCCTTCATGTATTCTTTGGAAAATTTGGTTGAAGTGAAATCATAGGATCTTCTAGGATAAGAATTTAGTGGAGGTGCAATTATGGCAACAGGTTCTTGGTATGCTTCAGGAGAATATTTTAGCTAAGTGCGAGGGGGGCTCCCATGGATGCTGGGGAGGTAATGTTATTACAAAGTTTGGGCCTGAATTGTCTAAGCTCAAGGAGGATTTTTTCAAAGGGGAGAAGACATCCCATCAGGGAAATATAGAGAGAAGGTAGGTTGTCCTCACCTCTTGTTGGGTTCTTAAAAATTAACACTAATGGCTCTTCCAAGGGTAATCTAGGTTATGCTAGTGTTGGAGGAGTGGGGAGAAATAGCTTTGGGGCTGCCCTCTTTTTATTCTCCATTTATCAAGGCCACCAGACTAATAATCTTATGGAGACTCTTGATATTATTATTGCTCTAGAAAATGCTTATGCACTTGGGTGGCACAAGGTTATTTGTGAATCAAATTCTTAGATATTGATTAATTTGTTGAACAAGCATAGTTTTGATGGGGTGAATTGGAAATTGCTTTTGGTGGTTCAACAAATTCACTAGTTAAGAAATTCTCTAGAGGTGGTGGCCTTTGTTCATATCCCAAGGGAGTGGAATAATGTTGTGGATTGTTTATCAAAATGGGTTTCAGAGTTTAGGGGCAATTGGAAGGTTGATGATTGGGAGCATCTTCCCAAAGACTATCTCCAAAAATTGAAGATGTTGATTCATGAGGATATCCATGGTCCTTGAACATGCTCTTGTTTTCCTATTTTTTGGACTTGTTGTACTTGGGTTTTTGTTGGCTTGGGGTGCTTATGGTCCCTGGACTTATTTGGTATTGCTTCTTGTATTCTTTGGTTTTCTCTGATTGAATAAATTTTTACCCCTCTTTTTCATTAAAATAAAGAAAAAGATACCTACAAGGGAAATACCACATTGATTGGAGAACATAAAAAAATCAAGTTAAAGATGAAGATGCTTGCATTAATTCATAGGTAGAATAGGTAGTAGAATAAAGTGGTTTCATATAACATAACCCCATAAGTAAAGAATAACGAAAAAGGAACAAATAAAATGGAAACATGTCACAATGATAAAGATTCCCATTACAAATTTTTACCCATGTAGATGAAGATCTAGAGAAAGAAAGGTTGCCACAATTATAACTTAGATAAGAAAAAATGTTAAAATTCATTTCACTAGGTTGTCTTAAGGATGAGACAATGATTTAGTCCCATGCAAAAAGTTGTAAAGATACAATAGGTTTTGTGTTATTGTACTCATCATTACGGTCATTTTAGACCCATTTATAGGAAGAATTAAGAAGATGGTGATGTGAGAGTAAAGCATGAGGAATGAATTAGAAGACACGTATAAGACATATTATAAACCATTAAAGTATATTAATATATAATAGTTTCCTTGGTAAAATTCACCAAATTTGATTCCTTTATCGTTAGTATCTATAGTTGCAACATCATTTAACCTCTTTCTCCAATGGTCAATACATCAAGGTAGGAGAGATGGAGAAATATGCATGCCATCATCATGGAAGTTATCATTATGTGAAAGACTGCCTTGAATACCATAGGGTTCATATGCAATGAAAAATATTGATCATAAAGAAAAACACCATATTGGCTAAAAGAAGGTAGTACATCACTAGAACATGACTTTATAAGCATATAATCATCACACATATTTCTATTGATAGGAGAAAAGTAAATAATATAAGATTCATTGATTAGTATTTTTATTATACTTTTGGTTTTTAGTAGTTTTATTATAATTTGGATTTTTAGTTCATATTTGGTTATGTACTAATGCTACCTTCACGCTTTGCCAGGGATGGGATCAAGGAAATATAAGTTGCAGAATTATAAAAATGTATCAACTTACTTCCATCCAAACACTCTTTAATTTCTTCTATAAAATCCTCTAAATTGCTCATGAACTTGCCAATCCTGAGCTCTTAGAGCCAATGAAAACACTTGATAGGTTTGATGAGTTGCCATTGGCCATCAAATCTTGATAAATCTCATATAATTCTTATGTAACATTGCCAAGTGGTAGTATCCTTAGCTTAATTTTAACAGTTATAACATGGATTATTAGTAATAATGGATAACTTCATAAAAATGAGCTTTTTCATGATTTTAAGGCTTTCTTAATCCACATAATAGTCCATTGTCATGTAGGGATAGTTATAACAACACACAAGATAATAAAATCACATAAATACATGTTAGAAGAATACAATATTTTTCTTTCCTAGGGTAGTACACACCAATATCTAGCTATGGGGTATCATTATGTCCAAAAAGTGAGAAAAATAGGATAGCCCTAGGTTGCACATGGGAAAATTATTATTTAAACAAAAGTTGCTAAATTACAAAATTATAAAATTATAAGTAGGTGTGAAAGACTAGCTGCACCAAAATGTCAAGGTTGATGGGTAAATGCTAGGGAAGACCTATCATTCCCCAAGTCAACTTATCATTTTGGAGTGTTGTATTCCGACGTAGTTTCTTTAAGAGACCTAAGAGAAAAAAAATACCAA